>JASANB010004230.1:0-35463 GCA_030248155.1 Sabatieria punctata
CCTAACAGTCTAAACATTTGATCATAACCTAATGTACGGTATCTTTCATTGACTAAAATTAGTGACATTTTCAAAGGAGCTGGTGTATCAAAAATTTGATCCATAGAAAGTGCATCACTTACTCACAAATATGTGAATCAGGAAATTTGAAATGACAAAATTTCTTTTCACATAACAGACCAACAGGCAGTCAAAAGAGATTGAAGCGAAAAACTTGCTATAGAAGTCTGTGCACTGATGGACTCTATGACTTGGCTGCTTGTATTCGCTTGTCTATTGTGGCAAAGCAGCCACGTTCTGACTGTGCAACCACCCAGAGCTGCTGTGTGGGAAAAGCGCTCATCAGTGGTAAGTCCAAACAAAGGCCTGTTCCACCAATTGACAAATACAAAGCAGAATTTTCAATCACAAATACAAATACAGCTGCAAACCGGCCTTATTCTGTTTCACAAAAAAATTTTTGTGTTTCTGTTTGTATTTGCGCAACAAATTTGCAAGTGATTTAGAAAGAAAGAAAAATAATGCAAAAGGTAGGGGTGTGGGGTATGACAACCAACAGTAGTGTCTTTCAAAATTCAGTGCATTCTGTTTTTTTTTCGAATAACTCCTTTTGGAAGCGTCCGAGCGCTTTTTGCTTCACAACCAAAGCTGTAGAAGGACCCGAGCTCTGTGCTCTCTTGTAACCTAATCTGCGCAAGCGCAACGTTTTCTTGAAACGCTAATTTCCGAAATGGAAAAAAATCGGTGTGTTCTGTAGTTGGGCTGAATTCGATTTTTAGTGAATCAGGATTTAGAGACCACGGGGATTTCAAAAATAATGTATTCATATTGAATATTTCTAGGTCAAGGTTCTAGGAATAATTCATTATTTCTAGGTCAAACGGTTCCAGAGATATACACCGTCAAAGCTGACCGAAAATGCAAAAAATGGCCGTTTTTGACGATTTTCAGATTTTTGGGGAGTTTGAAATGACTCGGCACCAACTAAACCGATTTGACTGAAATTCACATAATTTAGTTCTACGTTGATTGAGACATATGAGAACCCTGAAAAACTGATCCTGATACCGTTCGTAGTACGGATTTTTCCAAGATGTGGTTATTGAATCTTTTTCTGTTGTTGCATATAGTAGTTTAAGCCCTCCACTATGGTTAAAATGTACTTTTAAGTGTTTTGAATCGATCCCAGGCCTTTCGGAAGCCATTCGGGTACTGTGGTATGTGGTCCTGGCACGAAAAAACTTTTTGTCAATGGACATTTTTCCTGCGGCAAGAAATGCCCGAAAGAGTAGGCACTAACAGTTTTCATGATCAGGAATCTATTTCTGACATAACTGTAATCACCGGATTACTGTGTTTTGTAGGGTTCCGACAATATATCGTTATTGATATCGAAAAGTCGATACATCGACCTTTTTTACAATATCGATACCGACATTGATATCGCGATATTTCACACCGATATTTTAGATATTTTTTGGGCGGAAAAGTAGGGCAAAAGCAAAACTGACACCAAGTATATTTCTCTGAAACAGTAAAAAACAGCTTTTCCTGAACAACACCGAAATTGATGGTATTGTCAAAACCTAACAGTGGCATCGCAGCTCTCAGAAACATCAATTTCTCGGCATTCTCAGCCAGCAACCCTTAGGTTCTTAAAAGTCTACAACAACACTGAAGAAGAGCCGCTCACTCCTCCCGCAGACTTGAAGCAGGAGAGCAGAAGCAGACATAGGCTAGCATTTCGGTGGTAAATTTTCAAATCCTCAGAGACACCGCCGGGCTTATTGAAAGGATGGTAAGCAAAAATTAAGATTTTGTACTAAAATCAAGGTTTTTTGGCTTGTTTGTCATAGTATAAGTTAATATACGGAATTCTTTTGTCTGAGCTTTTCATGCCTAATGAGGGTGGGACATCGGCCTGTGGGGTCAAGCTTTTCATTGAAGGGCTTCAGGAGGGCCACTACCCTTCTGCGATTCTCTATTTAATTGATATCAGATTGCAGATTGCATCAGTGCTTGACTGATAAGCAGCAAGAACAGTTTGCTCAAAACAAGTTAATGTTCGTATTTTTGTACCAAAATTAATTTTTGTGCCAATTCCTTTGTCTCTAAATTCGTAACTATACAAGATTGTTGCTGTAGGTATCAGTGGAAAATGGTTTCTGGCCACAGCTGCCAGCATCATGGGTGGAAATACAACCACAAGCACAAATCTTAGAGAAATTGCCACAGCCAAAATTCGCCGCACCAAAGCGAATAAAATTCCCTAAACTACCGCGACCGCGACCGCGACCGGGACCGGGACCGCGACCGCGACCGCTACCACGGCCAACACGGCGACCACCATGGCAGACGCGGCGGACGTGGTGGACACGGCGACCAACACGGCGTACACGGTGGACACGGCGTACACGGTGGACACGGCGGACACGGTGGACACGGCGGACACGGTGGACACGGCGACCAACACGGCCAACGGTACCGCCAGAACAACTAACAAACAAACCACAAAAGGGGGAGTTCATAAAACCAATACTAGGAGGACTTGCGGAAGGAGTTGGTGGAGGAGTTGTACAAGGTGGAATCTATCTAGTGGGTCGAAATATGCAACAACCACAACAGGCTACTGCTCCTCCTGCTCCTGCTCCTGCTCCATACAACCCAGACCCAGTAGATTATCCATACCACCCACACGCACCAGCACAGTGATCATAAAGAGAGACATGTTTGAAACATGAGGTTGTTAAGCCTTGGTTCCTTGCTAAACCTTGCTTTTGCTGGGTTATAATGAAATTTACAAAAATATGTGGATTTGCAAAACCAACATGGCATGGAATGTTTATCAAGACAGTACGCGAGTTTTCGACCTACAAGACTGGGTCGTATAACCGGGAAATGCCTAAATTTGATATCACATTTTTGCTCCAGTTATAAGACCCAGGTCTTGTAAGGTGGAAAATCTATACTTTACAATAAGATGCATTTTGCGAGAAAGTCAGCTTTGAGGGGGCAAGCAGGGCCATCTCACGGATCTGGCTGATATTTATATCTATTAAAATAGAGCACAGTCGAAGACCAACGGTGCATGCCCGGCCACCAGCAACCCCCTAGAACCGGAGCTACACCCCCTCAAAGTTGGGTCGGCAGCAATTTTCGGGCTCATTTTAATAGCTCTGACACCCTCCATTCAAACGATCACCCTTCATTCGTTTCTTAAGCTAGGATCTCGACTCGCATGTGGTTTTGTAGCTGGCCAAATGGCCTTTCATTTTCTGGTACTCCCGTTTCCAGATCGTAGCTGGTTACCGAGATATTCGCCGAAAACCGCGAAATTTCCACAAAATGCCACTCCGTTTTTTTTCGAAAAATCTTTATAACTTTTTGTGCAAAGGCCCTGCCAAGCTAATGTTTTAACAAAAGTTAGGCATGAGTTGGCCAAACAAAATGAGCGCCCCAAAGTGTGCGGTTAGGGGGGGGAGGGGGGGGGTGTTTTGGCCTCTCAAAGGAGTTCGAAAAAAATTTTTTTCTGCAAAGCTTAGTTGTTAGCATACTGTTATATGCAGTTTTGTGTGCTGAGTTCGAAAATGCATTCAGTTTAGCTAGATTCGCTTTGGATCGGGAGAAATTGGCGTCCAAAGTTGAGACCAACCCTTTTTCTTGACTGGCACTACTCGCTAGTATGACCATTAACCGCGGTGCAATGCAGTTTTTCTTACGTAGTTTTTGCTGCTGATTCCGAAAATAACTTTATTTTTGCTCTACGTTGCCTACTTTTGAAGATATCGGCATTTTTATGATTTGGGAACAAAACGGCTGCACTTGCTATAACATGCTCGTTTGAAAGGTGACTCAATTCAGTCGCATCTAGGGTACAGAGCCATAAAAATTTATATCACTCCTAATGCAGTTTTTCCCGCTGATTACGAAAATGACATCTGTTTTTCAATCTGACTGCTCCTGAGCTACTTATGTAACTTTTATGCCCTGGTACTCAGACAATAAGTTATCTGTCAAATCTGGACATAATATGGTATCTATCTGGTGCAGTTTTCTCCGCTGATTCAGAATATTATCATATTTTTGCGCTACGGCCACTCTGTCGCAAGTTATGGACCTCCAAAGTTTCATTTAGAAACATGCCGTGAGAAGCCGTAATCCTAAAATAAATGTTCAGCATTCATGCATTTCTGAAATGAACCTTTTGTCAGTCAATAGTGTACCCGACCTATTTTGACCCGCTGAGTTCAAAAATGGCCTTTGTTTTTCTCTACTGCTGTTCAATTTTGAGATATTACTGATCAAACAAAATTTGCATTAATATTCATATATCTCCAAAACGAGTAACTATAGAGAAAAACAAACGCCATTTTTGAACTCAGCGGGTCAAAATAGGTCGGGTACACTATTGACTGACAAAAGGTTCATTTCAGAAATGCATGAATGCTGAACATTTATTTTAGGATTACGGCTTCTCACGGCATGCTTCTAAATGAAACTTTGGAGGTCCATAACTTGCGACAGAGTGGCCGTAGCGCAAAAATATGATAATATTCTGAATCAGCGGAGAAAACTACACCAGATAGATACCATATTATGTCCAGATTTGACAGATAACTTATTGTCTGAGTACCAGGGCATAAAAGTTACATAAGTAGCTCAGGAGCAGTCAGATTGAAAAACAGATGTCATTTTCGTAATCAGCGGGAAAAACTGCATTAGGGGTGATATAAATTTTTATGGCTCTGTACCCTAGATGCGACTGAATTGAGTCACCTTTCAAACGAGCATGTTATAGCAAGTGCAGCCGTTTTGTTCCCAAATCATAAAAATGCCGATATCTTCAAAAGTAGGCAACGTAGCGCAAAAATAAAGTTATTTTCGGAATCAGCAGCAAAAACTACATAAGAAAAACTGCATTGCACCGCGGTTAATGGTCATACTAGCGAGTAGTGCCAGTCAAGAAATAGGGTTGGTCTCAACTTTGGACGCCAATTTCTCCCGATCCAAAGCGAATCTAGCTAAACTGAATGCATTTTCGAACTCAGCACACAAAACTGCATATAACAGTATGCTAACAACTAAGCTTTGCAGAAAAAAATTTTTTTCGAACACCTTTGAGAGGCCAAAACACCCCCCCCTCCCCCCCCTAACCGCACACTTTGGGGCGCTCATTTTGTTTGGCCAACTCATGCCTAACTTTTGTTAAAACATTAGCTTGGCAGGGCCTTTGCACAAAAAGTTATAAAGATTTTTCGAAAAAAAACGGAGTGGCATTTTGTGGAAATTTCGCAGTTTTCGGCGAATATCTCGGTAACCAGCTACGATCTGGAAACGGGAGTACCAGAAAATGAAAGGCCATTTGGCCAGCTACAAAACCATATGCGAGTCGAGATCCTAGCTTAAGAAACGAATGAAGGGTGATCGTTTGAATGGAGGGTGTCAGAGCTATTAAAATGAGCCCGAAAATTGCTGCCGACCCAACTTTGAGGGGGTGTAGCTCCGGTTCTAGGGGGTTGCTGGTGGCCGGGCATGCACCGTTGGTCTTCGACTGTGCTCTATTTTAATAGATATAAATATCAGCCAGATCCGTGAGATGGCCCTGCTTGCCCCCTCTCTTCGGCACCAAAGCTGACTTTCTCGCAAAATGCATCTTAAAACTCGATGTTCTGCATGAGTCGCGTCTTGGCCACGGGTAGTTTACGCTATCCCGTGTGTCACGGCGGCCCCGGCATCCGTGAGAGCGGTTGTTTGTGGGTTCGAAACAGGTCGAAGCGACTGAAAGTAGTCGACGTAAAGCCCAACCCAGACCGCCGAAAGCCGGTGATGGCCAGTAGGTAAATGGAAACCGAACCGGCGCTGCCGTTGCACCCAACGGCAGCAAAGGGGAGGGTTGTTTGTAGACAGGGCTACCCCATTGAAGGGCTTTGAAAAGAGCGAGGGGTGCCCTGAGCTGTCCGAAAGGGCAGTGGAACTCATAAACAAACAAACAAACAATGAAAAGCATGAAATACACTGGTTTTGATCTTTGCAACAACTGACTGTACGTTTAAGTCTGAATAGCTCAGTTTTAAGCAAGTTTTGAAAACTTAGACAACTTAGAAGCCCCGATATGCTTACAGCAGCTATCTAAACCTATCAAATCAAGAATTTACCAATATTGCGCAGGTTTTTGAACGATTCTTGATCGACCTGAGTTCAAAAACTCCATCTTCATTAGTTATCTTGTAAGAAATATACTCGAAAACACACCATTCTGAACTTAGACCCGGGTCTTATAACTGCAAAACGCCTCCTGACAGACACTGCTTTCTGACCACCTGCTTTAAGACCCGAGTCTTATAATCGGAAAACAAAACCATTTATTAGACCCGGTGTTCTGTTAAATAATCCTATCGTTAAAAAATCCTATATAGGATTATTTAAGGGGCCGAGTGCCGTGAAATATTCGTATTGCCGTTAAGTAATCCTATGAAAGCTGTGATATTGTCTAATCGGTAGTGAGCATGCGGAAATGGAATAGGCACGCGCAAGTACCTATGATAGGTGCTGTTTAGCAGGTCCAAAATTGTCATACTGTTGTACAGCTCATCTTTACGCCTGCATCGGAATCAGACTGTGAGATCGATGACGATGATTTAGCCAGTCGAGTTGAGCAACTGCAAAAGCTTCGAAGCAGAAGAAGCAAGAGCAGGCATCGTACAAAGCTTACTTCGACGCCAAGCATGAAGCACCAATGTTGTTGTTGTTGTTGTTGTTGTTGTTGTTGTTGTTGTTGTTGTTGTTGTTGTTGTTGTTGTTGTTGTTGTTGTTGTTGTTGTTGTTGTTGTTGTTGTTGTTGTTGTTGTTGTTGTTGTTGTTGTTGTCGTCGTCGTCGTCGTCGTCGTCGTTGTCGTTGTTGTTGTTGTTGTTGTTGTTGTTGTTGTTGTTGTTGTTGTTGTTGTTGTTGTTGTTGTTGTTGTTGCGTCGTCTATCGTCGCATTTCAGCCAGCGGCGTATCCAGAATTTTGGAAAGGGAGGTGTAAAATTTTGAAAGTGCCTGATTGGGCCGCTGCCCAACCAGGATAAGAAAATTAATTAGCCCTCAAAAACGCGTTTAAAACGCATTCCGAGCTTAAAATTAACAGAAATTACAAGTTTTAGTAGTTTATAATGGCCTGGTTGGGCTTCTGCCCGACCAGGGCGAGAAAATTTTGAAAATTTGGCCTTCAAAACGCATTTAGAAGGATGGGTCCAGTACCGATCAGGTGGAGGTAGGTGGAGCTTGCTGGGTCCTGGTTATGCCATGCTAGTAGTTGTTGGCTGGACCACTTCAGTACGCGTTAGATGCTGGTACTGTCCCTTCTAGGAGTCCTCCTGGGCAACACTGGTACAATGACCTAACTTCAGTACACAAGGTTGAATGTGTAGCAGCAAGTGATCACTCCAAGTTGTGTTGAGGGCTCCTCCTCCGGAATCGTTTTGACACGAAATGAGTCCCCTCTGAGTAGAATCGGTCCACCTCTGAGAAGTAGTCTATCCGCCTCTGATGGGTAACGATTCACTTCCCACAGGTATCAGTCCACCTCAGTACAAGGAGTGGAGTACAAGTTGTCAGACCCAAAAGAAGTCATAGAAGTCGGTTCAAAAGGATCGCATAAGCTAAAAGGTCTTGCGAAATCCGTGAACAGCCACACAGGAAAAACAGTTCTGAGGGTTGCTCAATATTGCATAGCAATTTTAGTGTGTTACGCAGTCGAAACAATGCATCACAACGAAACTTGTTGCGTCACAATGAGAAACAATGGGGAAGCAATGGCAATTGTTATGCACCGTAACAATTTTCTCATCTTAGGCAAAACAATGAGTAGTGTTACGATGTGTATTTCAAACCAGACTGCTTTGGGGTACAGTATAGAGAGAAATTGACAGAAATCTCAGAAAAAAGCTATTTGCGTGTTGTGTGGAGCCACACTAGGTCGGTGCAGTGCAGAAATATCAATGTGAGTGTAGTGAAGCTGAGGTCCAGAACATTCTACATCACTCCAGCAATCAGTATCCACTGCGACCATCATTATCAACCGCCACCAGACAAACTACCAGGAACAATTTCTGAGGAGCTTTAGTGCCGGCCAGTACATATTAGAAATCATGTCAAAAGTTCTGCTCTTTCCGTTGATTATCGCAAGCAAAACGCCTCGCTTGGAGTTGGAAAAATACAGGCTAAAACTCTATACGGCTAAAGTCTTCTGCTGGCAGTTTTAGTGTTTGAAAGTGTAAAAAAAGCCGGCCACTGGGATCAATAATAATAATTACTGCCCAGAAAAATCACAAGCGGAAAACGCTTTTTGTGGGAAGCTTCATAAGTCTCTAAAAATTTTATTAGAGTATTACTACAGCTAAGAATGCGTTTTTGTGCTCAGAGCAAGCTTTGCAGGTGTGAATCGAGTTCTTGGTAGAGTGAGAGTTTTCAATTTTTCTGCCATAAATTAGAACAATAAATTAATTCCAAAGCAATTAATTCCAAATGATCTGGCAGCACTGCATGTTTATGATACGTTGGAAGGAAGGAGAACAATAGGCTTCAGTTGCATGGGCGGCAAAAGTAAACATCCAGTGAAGACCAATAAGTGTCCATTCTCAGCCACCCGAGACGTTCTAAAACTCAGTGAAGAAACTCCTAAATGGGCCGTCAACCGCTTCGACTTAGTCAAAGCGCTTTTCAGTAGCCCCAGTGATACAAAAATGAAAAATGTGCTGCTTATCAAAAGCATTTTGTCGTTTTGTACGGTAAAAATTTGTTAGAATTAGAAGAAAGCCCAAGGCAGCGTTGACAATGGGAAATCAAGCCTTCGACGGTTACAGTAGACTTGTCTGTTCAGCCTGGCGAAGCAATAGCTATTGTTGCGCCGTAACAGCCATAATTGCTTCGTAGCGGAACAACGGTCATTGTTACGTGCGTAACAGCTCGCAATGCAGAGTCATTGTGCGCTTTTTTGTTCCCTTTATTCTCAATGTTATGCGCGCAACAATGGCCATTGTTGATGCCTAACACACTAGAATTGCTACGCAACATTGAGCAACCCTCAGAACTGTTTTTCCTGTGCCAGCGCCTGTAGCCAGCGTTTCCAGTGTAAGGATGAGCCAGTATCTGGCCAGCCGAAATTCCAAAATAAAAGTAGTATTAGTGTGCCAACCTACAGACCTCTATGTCAAACTTTCAATTTTGGGTCTGAATACCAAGACTCGATCGATTCAGACACTGACTCTTAAAATATTATTGCCATTACTCTAGCAATAGGATTATTTCACGAGGATAGGAAAATGTAACAGGCCCATAACCGTTAAAAAATCCTATATTGGAAATTTTAACGTTAAATAATCCTTTAAATAGGAAATTTTAACGTTAAAAAATCCTATATAGGATTTTTTAACGATAGGATTATTTAATGCAACACCGGCAGTAGTAGTAATGTGTGTCCCATTTTCGTGCCACCAAGTAATTTTTCGAAAAAAATTCTTGAAATCATTGTTGATTCAAAGAGTAAACAACAATCTTTTCAAAGTCACCCATTTATTGTTGGGCTCAAAATAGTCACCCAAACAGCAAGATTGTTGGGCGCCGAATCTCTATGTGAGGTGAGGTGAAGAACTGTTTATTAATCGGCAGCAGCAGCAGTGGCAGTCAGATCGTTATGAATGTAAGCTTCCAGCTCCTGCTCTGCCACCGCCACTAAATTATTCCAGCCGACCACATTGGTATGGCCCGCTTGTCGTTTCGCGAAAGCGGCTGACTTCAAGTTTTGTTGCTGCTGATGGTCGAGCTCATCACTGCCACACTTTACACACCACTCGCCAGCTAACGTTGGTTTCGGTCTGCTGTCGCTTATAACCCTTTGGAACCTACAGCCAAAAAAATGTATCAGAATTCCAATTCATTTACGCATTTTGCGACATTTAATGTATCGGAATTCAAGGTATCGCCGATACATACAGAAGTATCGCCGATACTTTTGAGATCCGATACTTTTTACATAGGGCCAAAAGTATCGGACCAAGTTATTTCCCCCACGCGTAAAAAGTGTCCTTTTGACGAAGTTCTAGCCTATTTTGCTGAATGTTAGCTAACCCGGGCCAGACATTACACTAATAAATTTGTGGGGAATGCAACGACTATTAGATTTTATTGCTAGGCTTTCGAGCACACTATGGGGCTCGTTATCAAAGTGCCTATAGCAAGCTCGCACAAACAGCTGTTACACTTTAAGCTAA
Organism: Sabatieria punctata; assembly: GCA_030248155.1. Lineage (NCBI taxonomy): Eukaryota > Metazoa > Nematoda > Chromadorea > Araeolaimida > Comesomatidae > Sabatieria > Sabatieria punctata. The sequence continues at coordinate 10,252 of JASANB010004230.1, forward strand.
GTGAAATCAAAACAAAACTGCAAAAATTAACAAAACAAAATTGAAGTTACAAATAGTGCAATCTGCGCCAAGCATGAGATACTTCCAGAGACAATCTATCATTCATAGTTTTTTTCCTTTGTCCTGAATCATCAGTCATTCTTTCGCACTTCTTTTCGTCAGGTCAACTTCGGATTTCGGATCATGGACACATGACGAGCCAATTCAGAAATGTCCACTTTGGCCAGTCTGACATTTCGTTTGTGTTCTGAAATTCTTGTTTCTAGAGTTCGGCTGGTCTCTCCTATACAGACAGAGTTACAATGTTGACACGGCACACTGTACACGACAGATTTTCTCATCCTGAATGGCTTGTTTGGTGAACGCTTCATCAGAAGAGTCTGCAATGTAGGTCGACTAGAGAAAACAACATTCATTTTCATTCTGCTGCGAATAACACCAGCGACTTTTTGACTCAGTCCAGGAACAAAGGGAATAGACACAACTTTTTGCTTGCTAAATCGAGAATGCTTTGGCACAAGCAAAGGGTTCAATCAGGACTCAATGAACGGCTGAGGATAACCATTCAATGACAGAGCTTGCAGCAAGTGCGTTTTTTCCTTGGCCGTTGCATCATAATTAGAATCACAAATTGCTTGAGCACGGTAGGACAATATAACGGTTCCACTCGGCAATGGCAGCTACTTCCGGAGTAGGCTTGATAGTTTGCGTTAGTGCGTCAAGACAGAGCGACGATTTGAGGCTGCTTTGTGCGCTTGTGCCAGAACCAAGACCGGGTCAGAGTTTTATGCGCCTTTAGTGAGTACCAGACGCAACACAACGCACGGACGCGTAGACAGATTAGGCGACCGCACTACACAGCTACAAAACAACCCAACAACGCTGGTCACCCAACAACGCTGGTCGACCACAGCCTACAGGAAACCCAGCGCTACAACACAGCAGCGTACAGAGCCACCGCAGTAGCGGCCCAATCGATATCCGACAGGCCTCTGTGACGGAAGTGGGCAGAGCTAGATCCGTCAGTCTGACAGTTCAGCCGCAAACCAACGCCGGAGCCCAAACAACAGTCCTGCCCGATGGCAATTGCAGGCCATTCGAGCTGGGGACGTTACAAAGCTCCCTTCTGAGGATTGACGTCCTCGGCAAGCACTGTAAGCTCGAATGGACTGTTGGCTGCGCCGCTCCCTTCTGAGGCTTGAACTTCTCAGTCGATCTTGATCTGAGTCGACTCTCCTTTTCTGGTCTTACGTGTCTCTGCACGAGAAAGTGGGCCATTTCGCGGGGCATGAAAATAATCAAAATTAGTTTAGGTCCATATAGTTATGACTGTTAGATTCATTTTTCTTCAAAAACAACGAATTTGAAGTCCGTTTTCGCCTAGTGTAGTAAGCCCAATACGGAGTCCTTTACCCCCCAGAGTATAGCAATTTTGTTCTTCTGTGTTTTGAAACTTTAGATATCGTAACATATGTAAAAAGGTACGCTGAACTTCGTGGAGGTATGCGTTTTTTCGAAAAGCTTTGAAAATTGCATTTTTTCGCGTTTTGAATTTTTCAAAGCTGAAAAAACGCCAATTTTTGTCGCAGGAAACGTCGATTAACACGCTTAAAAGATGCGCTAAATAATTCTCTTTCGATTGGTATAATCATATCTGAGGGTTAGGGTATGTAGACGGGCACTTTAGGGCCTCTGAAAGTCAATTGGTCGGCCCCAGAGTGCCTGATAATTGAATATTTGTGTGTCTGTCCTCCATAGATAGACATACATATAGGCCAGACCCTCAATATCGGGGACCCCTACCCCTTGGCGATTTTTCCCACGCACCCCCGTTTAGGGCAAGTAATTTTAGCAAAAAACAGCACTTTTTACCTGCGTTTGAGCAAAAAATGGCGCTTTTCACGATTTTTTTACGAAAACTGCGATTTTTGAGCGTTTTGAGTACTCTAACCCTCCCCCAGCATTTGACCTCAGACACCCCGGCCTGCGCCAGGCCACCAACTCCCGCTTGTGGGGGATGACCTGTTACATGCATGATATACACAAATGCTGTATGTACGGCATACGAAAATTTGTTTGCGATGCTCGACTGCTGCAAGCTCTTCTGCTGTTTCCTGATCATCATCAGCATCGTTCTGTTGAGCTTGCCCAGTAAGCAAGCATTTGTCTTTTGCAGCAAGTTGTTGAAAAAAGCTGAAACATAGTCAACTACAGTATAAATTGCTGCAACACTCAAGTATGTCATTTTCGGTTGCCAAAGGTATCAATGCTGTTTTTATACAGAAAACATTACAGTGCTGTATTACAGTGTAGAGTTACCATCCGATCCGATCCGATCCGATCTGGCGGGGGGGTCGTACAATGTACGGCCCTACGATCAGACCTGCACGGTCCATTTCGTCACCCCTTATATCGTCATCTCGGACGTTTCTTTGCCCTTCTTTCACTGCCAAGCCACTCAAGCCATGCTGTTGGGCGCCAGGTACTAAGAGAGTGCCTGGCGTGGTGACGTCATGGTGCTGACAGCTCCCTGCGGCCGCCCGGCGGACAGACACTAAACCGGTATTGGCCTTATTGCTGGTTGCTCAGACGGCTCCTGACGTCGTTGATCTTCCCTCCAACGCGGCATGCTTTTAGGAGCGGCTTTCGGTGCAACGGCAGATCCAGTTGGTTCCCATTTTACCTACTCACTGTAACCAGTTTTCGGTGGCCTGGGTGGAGCGTTGTGCCGACGACCAACTCTTTGCAGCAAGAAACTTGCCACGCCGAGAGGATGAACCACTACAACCACTAGGGATGCAGCGGCCGCCGTGACTCAGAGGCAGCGAGCTACCCACTGAGCCACTGACGCGGCTTACTATTTTATATAGGATAAGTTGCCATTCGGTGCTAGGCAAGGTTGGATTTGTCGCAATGCTGAACCAAAGCCTTGAGAAGTGGTTTGTGATATCCTTTGTGCATGAAGTCAACAGCACTAGAGTTTCTGGCACCGATACAGTCGTTGTGCCAAAGAGCATTTTGGCACTTCCACCGACCCCACACTGCCACACTGCCCTGCATCTGGTGCAAGCGTAGCAAAATCACAAATCATCTAAAAATAAACTTCATCACTTGAATAGCGTATTGACAAGCAACGATCGGCAATTATATTAATACGAACGTATGTTGAACCAAACAGAACTTTTTTTAGAACTTTGACTCAAAATTATGGTACTACTTTTTATTTCTTCTAACTTTTGGTCAAATTTTTAGACCTTTCGCTCATACATGGGCCGGAAAAATCATTAGGGGGGTAGGGTGATCTGGAGATCTCGGGGGAGCCGAAAAAAGGCCAAAAAACGTCTATTTTGCCTTAAATAAGCGAAAATTTCCTCCCTCCGGGGGTGGGGGAGGGGGGTATGGCCGGCCAAGGGGGGATGGCCGGTCGAGGGGGAGGTGTATACCCCCCTTACCCCCCGGCCCATGTATGCTTTCGCTAATCAATTAGATGCGTCCATTGCGTCAGAATGCGCAAGCCCCATTAACAAAGGTACCAGTGGTTTTTTTAATTGTCACTGCACGAGAAAGTGGGCTATTTTGCGGGCCATGAGGAAGCAAAGAATTGAATGAGATTGTTGAAAATTTACATGTAGATGTGGTTTTGATAGAAAAGAACGAATTTGAAGTCCGTTTTGCCCTAGCTCTCTTTCTTCGTCTGATATAGAACCCAGTACCTTCCACAGTATGACAAAACTCACTGTTGCTAAACTTAAAATTTAGATACTGAAACATATGTAAAAATACACGCTGAATCTCATGGTGACATCTATTTTTTGTTCAAAATCGAAAATTCCATTTTTTCGGACTCTGAAATTTTTAAAGCGAAAAAAACTCAAATTTTTGTCGTAGGAAAAGTCGTTTGAATGGCTTAAAAGATGCGCCATTTTGTCCTCTTTTGAATGGTATAAAGATATCTAGGGGTTGAATGGGGTGGACGGGCCACTTTGGCCATTTGAATGCTCAAAAATCGATCATCTATTTTACTTTTTCTCAAAATAAATGCCTTAGGATTAGTTTGTTCAGGTTATATGCATAACACTAATTGCAGAATGACGTTTTCATGCCTCAGATAGTTTAAACAGACCATTTGCTACTGTTTTCACATCTGCATATAGGTAGTGTCTCCTTCTGAGGTGCGCCATTTTGAGCATGACTTATGTGTGATACAGTAAGTGCCGACTCTTCTGTCAATTTCATGCAGAACGCAAAAGTTCAATGATTATTTTACATTTCTTTTATATTTTACTTTGTATTGTTTACTCAGTCGGTTTAATAGACATATTTTGAATTTGAACTTAATCGGATCATTTGTTCAAAATATGTGACTGATTGGATAAAGGTGGTTTTTTTTTATAAAAATGGTCAAAAATGCCAAATATGTAGTTTTGGTTTTTTGTCTATACCGGTTGTTCAATTTCCACTAAACCAATGTATTTGGTAGAAGACAACGAAATATATCTAATGACGATATCCACAGATTGCTCAAACAAGCTATTCCTGAGAAATAAATGAGCAAGGTGTAGATTGTAGATAGGTTCTGACTGATAATATACCAAATAATGGTTCCAAATAATGGTACCAAATAATATGTTCTGATATACCAAATAATAGGTGGTTTACTCAGTTTTACAGGCAATATTAGCAATTTTCGTTCCTGAATTTGTAAAAAAATGCGACTAACTGGCCCAAAGATTATAAGTGAGATGAGTGGCTTTCGGCTTCCGGCGACAAGTACATAGTAGAGGGAGCGGTTTAATTAGTTTGGACTTCGGCATTACAGACAACGCAACAAAACAATTCGGTCTCGGCATCAAAATGAAGAGTTTATTGCGACTACACAAACAAACAATGACAATAGGAATGCGAAGGCTGAGAATAAATCTTTCAATTACATCTCAAAAAATTGGAGGAGGCTGGCTTTTTTGGTTTGGGCAAGCCGTCAGATTTCTTCTTTTCCCAATTTCTTCCCGAAATGGCCAGATGTTCTGTGGTGTGGTTTATTCTGCATGGTTGATATGTTCAACATTTTGATCCGATCAGGCTGTTGTTTTAGAGATGAGATGTGGCTCTTTGAATGCATATGCATTTCATTTGCTAGGTAGAAAATGACAAAAATGAAAACATTGTAGGGCTTCTACAACAACACTAACGTATGTAAATTGTAGAAACAAGTCAAGTTGACCATGTGCGGAAAATACACCAGAATTGCAAATAATTGACCCAAAAATTGTTTCCATGAATATCTTGGGGCTGCATTTCTTGACGAGCGCAAGCCCTTGAAAGGCCACCTTAAGTTACCCAAGTGTTCCTGAAAATATCGTAATGGTGAAAATAGAATAGGGAGTAGGGACAACCTCAGACCTGTGGTGAGCGTTTCTGAGTTACAGTGTCGTCAAATGCCATTTTTGACTGTGTTGCTAACTGAAAATTATAGTTTTCAGGTTTTGATCAAAAGCAGTTTCAGTGAAGATTTGAATGTCAATTGACAGTGTGGTTGTAGAAGCCCTACAATGTTTTCATTTTTGTCATTTTTGCTAGCAAATGAAATGCATATGCATTCAAAGAGCCGCATCTCTAAAACAACAGCCTGATAGATAGGATCAAAATGTTGAACATACCAACCTTGCAGAATAAACCACACATTAGAAAAACATCGGGCCATTTTCAGAAGAAATTGGGAAAACAAGAAATCTGAGGGCTTGCCCACACCAGAAAAGCCAGCCTCCGCCAATTTTTTGAGATGCAATCTTTGTGCCAGTTAGTCGTTTTTATAGAAATTCAGGAACGCATATTGCTAATGTTGCCTGTAAAACTGAGTAAACCACCTATCGTTTGGTATATTGCAGACAGATCATATGTACAATCTACATCTTGCACATTTATTTCTCAGGAATAGCTGGTTTGAGCAATCTGTGGATATCATCATTAGATATATTTCGTTGTCTTCTACCAAATACATTGGTTTAGTGGAAATTGAACAACCGGTATAGACAAAAAACCAAAACTACATATTTGGCATTTTTGACCATTTTTATAAAAACCACCTTTATCCAATCAGTCACATATTTTGAACAAATGATCCGATTAAGTTCAAATTCAAAATATGTCTATTAAACCGACTGAGTAAACAATACAAAGTAAAATATAAAAGAAATGTAAAATAATCATTGAACTTTTGCGCTCTGCATGAAATTGACAGAAGAGTCGGCACTTACTGTATCACACATAAGTCATGCTCAAAATGGCGCACCTCAGAAGGAGACACCTATATGCAGATGTGAAAACAGTAGCAAATGGTCTGTTTAAACTATCTGAGGCATGAAAACGTCATTCTGCAATTAGTGTTATGCATATAACCTGAACAAACTAATCCTAAGGCATTTATTTTGAGAAAAAGTAAAATAGATGATCGATTTTTGAGCATTCAAATGGCCAAAGTGGCCCGTCCACCCCATTCAACCCCTAGATATCTTTATACCATTCAAAAGAGGACAAAATGGCGCATCTTTTAAGCCATTCAAACGACTTTTCCTACGACAAAAATTTGAGTTTTTTTTTGCTTTAAAAATTTCAGAGTCCGAAAAAATGGAATTTTCGATTTTGAACAAAAAAATAGATGTCACCATGAGATTCAGCGTGTATTTTTACATATGTTTCAGTATCTAAATTTTAAGTTTAGCAACAGTGAGTTTTGTCATACTGTGGAAGGTACTGGGTTCTATATCAGACGAAGAAAGAGAGCTAGGGCAAAACGGCCTTCAAATTCGTTCTTTTCTATCAAAACTACATCTAGATGTAAATTTTCAACAATCTCATTCAATTCTTTGCTTCCTCATGGCCCGAAAAATGGCCATTTTGGCCCGCTTTCTCGTGCAGTGACAATTAACTTTATCACACAGTGGCTGATAAAAAATTAGCTAGTTAAAATAACACATCTAGTTAACCTTTAATGCAAGGTACGTAATAACAAAACGCAACAACCAAGTTACCTCTGTCACAATTGCTGGCACATGGAACAACAACAGGAACAGGGGCGGCCCGTCAACAAAGCAACAAGCGCACGCCCAGGCTCACACTGACAAACAGCAAGGGCCCGCCAAAAATCAATAAAAACAACGGAGAGCTGGAGCGGCCAAAACACGCAGACCACGTTACAATTTAGATACGTATGGGCGTGCGTGCTTTAGTGGCGCGCGAGCCACAAATTGTGAATGCCAAGGAGCATCTAGTGCTTATGGTTCGAATGCTTCTCTCTTGGGCTGAAATAGATAGAATGAGTGAGTTCTGTCGATTCTTGGCAAAGGTTTATTTGCTCAACAATTTTCTGCCAAGATTTCATACCATTGCTTGCAGTTGGTGTAGGTTGAAAATTAGAGACATGAGTTCATGAATCATGCAGAGTGTAACAGATAGAGCAAGAGATTACTTTTTCATTGATTGTTGGTTGAAACGGTGGTGCCCAAGTGATAATTTCCTATTTGTCTAATGATTTAGCAACCGGTTAAAGCGGTCAGTTGCAGAAATGGCGCTCCGGGGCCGACCAATTGACTTTCAGAGGCCCTAAAGTGCCCGTCTACATACCCTAACCCCCAGATATGATTATACCAATCGAAAGAGAATTGTTTAGCGCATCTTCTAAGCGTGTTAATCGACGTTTCCTAGGACAAAAATTGGCGTTTTTTCAGGTTTGAAAATTTAAAAACGCGAAAAAATGCAATTTTCAAAGTTTTTCGAAAAAACGCGTACCACCACGAAATTCAGCGTGCCTTTTTACATATGTTACGGTATCTAAAGTTTCAGAACACAGAAGAACAATTTTGAAAGACTCGATTTTTTTCCGAAAAATCGCTGTAACTTCTGCCATATATGCGGGGTCAAGCTGATTTTTGCTAAAAGGATAAAACGCAAAATGCCAAACAAAATTAACCTATTTCGGAGGCAAGTTGTTGGGGTCAGGGGGGGGTGTTTTGCAATTCGAAGCCAGTCAAAAAATATTTTGTTGCTCAGAATAAAAAACAAACACACAATTCTGGTGCAGTTTTACCCGCTGATTGCGAATATGAACTCGGTTTAGCTGGATTCCTTTTGGTTCGGGAGAAATTTGCATCCAAATCTTTGAGTGGCTGTATTTCTAAAGTGGCACTGCTCATTAGCATGAGCAAGAACCATGCTAGAAAGCAGTTTTTCTTATGTAGTTTTTTATGCTGATTCTGAAGATAATCATATTTTTTATCTACGTTGAGCAGTTCTGAAGATATGGGCATTTTGAGAATTTGCGAACAAAACCGTTGCAGTTGGTATGCAATGTTGGTTTGAAACGTTACTCAATTCTGTCATATGCTAGATACAGAGCCATGGAATTAGCATCACCTAATGCAGTTTTTGCCGCTGATTATGAAAATTACCTCTATTTTTCAACCGGACGGCTTCTGAGTGAGTTACTTAGGCCTGGTGCCCTGTCATCCACATTATAAGAAATTTATCAAACAGGTGCGTGAAATAGTAACTGTTATATGCAGTTTTCTTCGCTGATTCAGAATATGACCTTATTTTTGCGCTACAATGACATTGTCACGAGTTGTAGACCTCTAAAATTACATCAATATCCATGCTTTCAGGAGTGGTAATCTGGAAAAAGATAGTCTGCGCTTTGGCACTTGTGAAGCGAATTATCTATCAAAAACAGTGTATCCAGCCTATTTTGAACCGCTGGTTTCAAAAATGACCTTACTTCTGCTCTACAAGCTATTGATTTTAAGATACAACTTTCTGCACTTCTTTCACAAAAATATGACAGAACCTTAAAATGAAAAGCTTGTAGCGCAGGAGTAAGGTCATTTTATGAATCAGCGGTCGAAAATAGTTCGGATACACTATTTTCTGATAGATAATTCACTTCACAAGTGCCAAAGCGCGGACTATCTATTTCCAGATTACCACTCCTGAAAGCATGGACATTGAAGTAACTTTAGAGGTCTATAACTCGTGACAAGGTCATTGTAGCGCAAAAAATAAGGTCATATTCTGAATCAGCGAAGAAAACTGCATATAACAGTTACTATTTCACGCACCTGTTTGATACACTTCTTACAATGTGGATGACAGGGCACCAGGCCTAAGGGGTCGTGTCATATGCGGCACCAGAAATTCTGGCAGAATTCCAGTTACTCCGGCCAGAATTCTGGCCAGAAATTCTGGTCGGCTGAGACCAGAATTTCGGTCTGAGGAGCCGCAATTCTGGTCGGGTGATCAATCAAATCTGACAGGTGTTGACCTCAGGGATGCCTGGTCCCCAGGTTACATAAGGGATTAGGCAGGGAACTGACAAGCGCAAACAGGCGAAGGTTATATGCCTGGCTTTGTATTGAAAACAAAGGCCGATACCAAAACTAGGCCGTGTAGCACCAAACAATCCTGTACACTATCTCTCTGTGTTATATCGTCTGTGTTTGCCATGGCTGCGAAACGTATGTATCTGATTCGCTATGAGGGTGAAGCCGAGTCAATGTGGGGGTCCGAAAAACAGCTAAACGTGACTGGTGCAGCGAAAAGTTATTTGGTGGATGACATTGTTAGCGTCAAGTGGAAAGGTGGCGGCTCTTACCGGGCCACCAAACTTGAAATTCCGCCGCCGCCTCCTAATTCTAATTAAATATCCAAATCGGGCAAGTGTAAATCCTTTTCTGAGGTGCAACCACTAGGGTAAAACAAAAGAGCTGATTTTGGTGAAAAATACTGGCGTTTAGGGAACTCCAAAAGTTTTTCCGGCGTTGAGCCGGTTGCGTGAAACAGCCAGTCAGACAGACATTGTTTTGCAAGATCTAAAGGCCGGAGGATCTGGTCTGATCACTGCTGTTGTGCATATTTTGTCTTTTTTCCTTCATTCAACTAATAAAGAGAGTGCAAGGCATCAAGTATTACATCAAACATGCCGCACGTTCTGGCGGCTACAAGTGGAAGCTTCCGACCCGCGGCAGTCAAGCACGCACCTAACAGCTGTTAAGGATTAGCAAACAGACCGGCCCCAGCAAATTCCGGTCACACCTGACGCAGACCGAAATTTCGGTTGGCCGACCCAGATTAGCGCCAGAATTAGCGGCCAGAATTCTGGTCCGGAATTCTGCCTCTGAACAAGAATTCTTTCTGCCCTAATCCCCAGAATTCTGCCAGAATTAGCGGTACCGCATATGACACGACCCCTAAGTAACTCACTCAAAAGCCGTCCGATTGAAAAATAGAGGTAATTTTCATAATCAGCGGCAAAAACTGCATTAGGTGATGCTAATTCCATAGCTCCGTATCTAGCATATGACAGAATCGAGTAACATTTCAAACCACCATTGCATACCAACTGCAACGGTTTTGTTCGCAAATTCTCAAAATGCCCATATCTTCATAACTTCTCAACGTAGATAAAAAATATGATTATCTTCAGAATCAGCATCAAAAACTGCATAAGAAAAACTGCTTTCTAGCATGGTTCTTGCTCATGCTAATGAGCAGTGCCACTTTAGAAATACAGCCACTCGAAGATTTGGATGCAAATTTCTCCCGAACCAAAAGGAATCCAGCCAAACCGAGTTCATATTCGCAATCAGCGGGTAAAACTGCATCAGAATTGTGTGTTTGTTTTTTATTCTGAGCAACAAAATATTTTTTGACTGGCTTCAAATTGCAAAACACCCGCCCTGACCCCAACAACTTGCCTCCGAAATAGGTTACTTTTGTTTGGCATTTTGCGTTTTATCTTTTTAGCAAAAATCAGCTTGACCCCGCATATATGGCAGAATGTCTCAAATTGTATTTGAGTTGAGTTATGTAACAAGTTTGTATTTGATTGAGATGGCGCCCACACCTTGTTGTTACAGTATTCTTGTTTTCGTGTCGATTTTACTACCTTTGTTCGGCAGCTTACAACATTTTGGTTGAATTTGAGTTTGAGTTAGTGTTGGAAGTAAAGAGGAAAGAGAAAGGTGACTGTTGAGTTGGTTGTGCGAGATCGGTGCGTCCGGCCATAGTTTTTTCTTTATTATTAGTTGCATGTCGAATCGAACCTGAGCAAGTACGTTATTGAATCTGTTCTGTTTTCCGGCAACCCTAATCCGGAGGTGGGTGTCGGTCGGTCGAGACGAGTAGAGTAAGGAGAAGGGGCCAAATCACTTTCTGCGTCAAGTGGTGCCTGTTGACAACGTGCAAGATGCCGGCGCACTCTAAGCCGCGATCAAAAGAAGTCACCGAAAGGAAGCACAGCAAGAACTTAGAACGGTGAGCTACCGATTGCTTTTGAGTCCTGTCATTTGCATCGCCACAATTTAATTTGTTGTTAAATGATGCAGCGAACGCCTGTAGCAGCGAATACTAGACAAAACAAAAGAAAGACGCATTTGTTAGCAAAAAAGCAGCCTTTAGAGGAGGACGTTAAATTGTTGTTGGAAGAGTTAGATGATTTAGCCGAGTCGGTGTCGTCGACTGAGCCGCCGGAGGGTTGGCCAGAATTGTACCTAGAATTTAAGGAGCAAACAGTGGAGGCCAACAACCGTTTGACAGCCCTCGTTAAAGACCTGCGCCCCCTCACAGTAAATTCTGAGACAGAATCAGCGGAGCTAAAAGAATTCGAAGCTAAATTGAAGGAGAAAGTGAGGGAGGCATTAAATCGACTAGAGCTGCTTGAAAAGCATTTGGGCCCTGGGACTCTGATATCTTTCGATAGTGACGATGACGAACACAATGTAGTTGAGTCTCAGGAGTCGCCCGATGTTAATTTAGCCCTGCCTGGTGTGGACCCTACCGTGGCCGCATTAATTTGTATGCTGCAAAAGCAATTCGAAAAGGCAGAGGAGAAAAACGTTCAGACGCAAATGCTGTTGGAAAAACGGCACCAAAAAAGCCTGGCGGACAGCCAGATGAAGCATGCAGAGCAAATTTCTCTGCTACAAAATCAGTTGGCGATGCAAACGACAGAATCGGACAAGCGTCTCCGGTTAACTGTGCAGAAGTTTGAGCAAAGTGTAGCTGAGGCTAGAGAAACGCAGGAAGCTAAACTAAAAAGTTATGCCTCGCAGCTTGGCATGAGTGAGACTGTAGTATCCGAAAGACTGCATGGAGACCAAAGGGGTGACGCCCAAACCGGTTCAAGTTCGGGGTTGGAAACTTCATTCAAATCAGTCAAACTTCCCAAACTGGAATTGAAGGGTTTCGATGGGGATATTTTTCAGTGGAAGGAATTTTGGACTTCTTTTGACCAATCCGTCCATAGGAACCCCACCCTTACCAAAAGCCAGCGGTTTTCCTATCTCAGGTCTCTACTGACAGGGACAGCAGCGGGGATTGTTGCGGGCATCCCGACTACTGACGAAGGCTATGAGCAAGCGCTAGAACTCCTAACTCAGCAGTTCGGAGATGACAATGACCTGATAACTGCCCATTACACCGCCTTAGAGGAGCTCAAACCGTTTTCGGATAATTTCGAAGGTCTACAGGCATTCTATTTAGAAATGGAAAAGCATGTTAGAGGGCTGAAACAGTTGGGCCAAACCGATGGGGGTGGACGATTTTTAGCTGAAAATTTGACCAAAAAACTGCCGATGCGCCTATTGAAGGAATTTTCGCTAAAGGTTACTGACGCCCCTGACAGACTAGAATGCCTAAGGCAGTTTTTGCTGACGCAGCTCCAAATTTCGAAGTTTGTGAAACAACACACAATCAAGACCCCTAGTGACGGCGGTAAAAGTAATGGGCAGAAGTGGCAAACTCCGTGGTCCAGCAAGAGTGCTTCCGCAGTGGCCACAACGCACGCGTTGGTGGCAAAAACCGGGCAAAAATGCGTCTTCTGTAAAGCCGATCATTTTACTGATACCTGCACAGTTCAGGCTGATCTGCGGCAGCGCAGTGAGTATGCTAAAGCAAATAAACTGTGTTTTCGTTGCCTTCGCCCAAACCATACTATCAAGAATTGTAACGTGCCAAAACGCAAATGTTATCACTGCCAGAGTTTGGGTCATCATCGGGCACTTTGTCCGTCTAAGTTTGGTACGAAGGTGACTGAAATGCGCTTTAAACAAAGTGAGCAGAAGAAGCCCGAGTCGAAGTTATTGCCGGTCATCGAGAACCGGTCCCCAAGTGCTGATCTTGGTGTAGCGCGCGAAACTGCAGCTACATGCATAGCTCCGACGCCAGTGCTTACAGTGACAGGGTCGCAGCGCCAAGTTTTGCTACTGACGGCCGTAGCTTCCGCCTTTAATTTAGAAACAAAACGGCAAAAATCTGTGCGGCTGCTGTTAGATTCTGGAAGCCAGAGAACTTTTCTCAGAACGGAGATAGGCCACCAGCTTGAGCTAAAACCAGTCGAGAACGACGTATTTAGAATTGCCGGTTTTGCGCAGCAGCCTAAAACGTGTCGGTCGCAGCGAGTGAAATTTGGTCTGCACTTGCGTGACGGGTCAAGCATGGTCATAGTCGCTACCTTGTGTGAGCATATTACGCAGCCAGTACAGAAAAGAGCGTTCGATGCCAGAACGTATCCAAATTTGCAACAGTATGACCTTGCTGAACCCCTCACGGCAGAAGCGGGGGACCTGCCCATAGACATTTTGCTGTGTGGGGACTACTTCTTTGAGGCAGTGCACATGCAACCGTTAATACGTTTAGACAATTCGCTGTTCCTGGTCAGTTCAGTTTTCGGTTATTTGACGGCAGGCCAAATTGAACTGTCAAGCACAGTTGACAGACACGATTCGCAGGTAGTGAGTGGCCACAGTAACGGCCAGAGAAAAGCCAAGAAGCGAATCGAGTCTGGAACAGCTGTGGAATCTAGAGTCGATTGGCATTAAAGAGTCAGAGCAGAAACCGGAGGACGAATGGGTCCAGGAACATTTTAATAAAACGGTTGTGTTTAACGAACTGCAGAAAAGGTACCAAGTCCAACTGCCACTCCGGTACCGAGAACCACAATTGCCCGATAATTACCAGGTATCACTCAATCGGTTGCGCACGCTGCTGAGTCGATTGCAGCAGAATCCAGAAATGTTGAACCGATACCATGCCACATTCCAGGAATACCTTGATTTGGGGATAATAGAGGATGTGCCAGAGTCAGAGCGAGTGGTACTTGACGGGTTTGTGCACTATATTCCTCATCACGCCGTCATCAAACCGACAAGTACCACAACTAAACTGCGCATTGTGTATGATGCCAGTTGCCGAGCATCTCGAGAGAGCAAGAGTTTGAACGACAATCTGTGTTGCGGTCCCGTTGGGGTAGAGGACATTGCCGGGTTGCTTATTCGTTTCAGACTCAAACGGTTCGCAGTACTAAGTGACATTGAGAAAGCGTTTTTGCAGGTACTGGTCGATCCGTGTCACCGAAATTTGGTTCGAATTCTGTGGATAAACAATCTGGCAAATCCTAGCTTGGAACGGTCCAATCTCAGAATTTTTCGGTTCACGAGAGTTAGCTTTGGCTTGATTTGCAGCCCGTTCCTATTGGCCGCAGTAATCCGGCATCACATGCGTAGATCAGATATAATTTCCCCAATATCCCAGCTAATTTCAGACAATATCTACGTCGATAACGTCGTTGTCTCGGTGTCCACGGAGGAGGAAGCACTGGAATTCCAGCAAGAAGCAAAACGCCTGTTCGCTTTGGCGAGCATGAATTTACGAGAATGGATTTCGAACTCAACCAACCTCTTACGGGCCATTCCTGCTGGAGACCGAGGCAGCGAGGACGTTGTTAAAGTACTGGGTATGCAGTGGCAGGTATCAAACGACCGAATTAGAGTGCTAGGCCCAACTTCTAAGGGAACAGACCCCACAACTAAGCGCAGCTTTCTGTCAGTTGTGTCCAGTGTCTTTGACCCTCTCGGGTTAGTGGCTCCGATTGTCATGCCAGCCAAAGTTATTTTGCAGGACATGTGGACGCAAAAGTTTGGGTGGGACCAACCCTTGGAGGGTGAGTGGCTAGCCAGGTGCAAAAAAGCGACCGAAGCCTTTTTACTGATACCAGAAATCTTGATACCACGGACCATTGGACCGATAGACCCATTTGACGAAGTGCAGGTCCATTGCTTTACGGACGCGTCAATTAGGTCCTTTTGTGCCGTAGTGTACTTGAGAGTTTCGAAGAAAGGGTCATTTAGCACAGGACTTGTTTTCGCCAAAAACAGATTAGCCCCTCTCAAAAGACTGACATTACCAAGACTGGAATTGATGGGGGTACTGGTGGGCACTCGAGTTCTGAAGTTTTTTGCCAAACAACTGCACCTGCCTGTAGCGCAATTCTTTTTGTGGTGCGACTCTGAATGTGTTCTAAGCTGGCTCCAAACTGATCGCGTACTGCCAAAATGGGTCCAAAATCGAGTGACCGAGATTAAGGAGTCTGTTTTTGTGCAATTTCGCTCAATCCCAGGGAAGGGAAATCCCGCAGACATCCCAACCAAACCAGAGCTTTACCCGAAATTGACTGAAAACGCTCTGTGGTGGGAGGGTCCCAAGTGGTTGAAGTGTAGCTCAGAAGCTTGGCCAAAAAACCAAAGATTCGAGTCTGTACCGGAGGTGGGAGACGAGATAGAGACTGAGGAGTTGATGCAGATAGAGCAAAATTTAGTGCTACAGACACCCCCTCCTGCAGACATTGACATAGGCCGATTCTCTAATTTAGCGAGTCTGGTACGAGTGACAGCCTGGGTCCACCGAGCGGTATTCAACTGGAAAGGCCTGGTGGGTTCCGCCCGGGCTCGGCTCAGACGAAAAGCCAAAGGTAAACTGAGTCTGCCATTATTGAGCCAGAGAGAGATTGCACAGGCACGAACGAAATGGCTTATGCAGACACAGCGTACCATGTTTCCCACAGAGTATTCGTACTTGCAGGCCGGTGTTTCGGAGAAGCGCCCTCCTAGTTTAATACGACAACTTGGGCTAGTTTTAGATCCCCAGGGCATTATTCGCTGTCGCGGCAGGTACGAATATTCTACGCTAGAGGCAGAGGCTAAAGAGCCAATTTTGTTGCCCCGTAAACACCCATTTACAGATTTGGTGATCAAAAGTGCGCACGAATCCCTGCTACATGCAGGTCCCAATCAGACGCTCGCTCAAGCGAGATTGCAGTTCTGGATACCTCAAGGACGCACAGTGGTTAAAGGGTGCCTACGAAGGTGCCGACGGTGTCGAAGGGAAGAAGCAAAACCGTTTCAGACACCTCCCTACCCGCCGTTGCCAGAGTTTAGAGTAAAGAGACAACCTCCTTTTCAGACGGTCGGCGTGGATTATTTGGGGCCACTGATAGTTCGGACCGGAACGCAGCAAACCAAAGTCTGGATTGCGTTATGGACATGCGCAGTCACAAGAGCGGTCCACCTGGAGGTGGTCTTAAACTGTTCAGCCGAAGAATTTTTAGCTGCGTTTAGACGATTTAGTGGGCGGCGAGGGATTCCTAAACTCATACTGTCTGATAATGGTACCCAATTCAAATTTGCGAACGACTTTCTGAGCTTTTTATGGAACGGTCGAAAACTTGTAAATCTCAAGCAGGACAGAGTTCGGAAGCTCTTAGACAGAAAGGGAGTGCAGTGGAAGTTTATCCCCTCATTGTCGCCATGGATGGGGGGCTTCTACGAGCGTTTGGTGCAGTCCGTTAAATATTCGCTGAAACGTGTTTTAGGCAACAGATCCATCGCTCTGGAAGAACTGCAAACCTTAGTGGTGGAGATCGAAGGACTGTTAAACGCGCGCCCCTTAGTTGCCGTTGACGAGTCGATCGATAACGTGGTGTCGCCCATACTTTTGTTGGGTGGGAGACCGGGAAACTTGCCAAACTTTCAGACTGACCCGGACCCAGAATACAACCCCCCAGGAAATCAAACAAAACGAAGCCAACGTTTAGGAGAGTACTGGGAACAGACTCAAAAAGCGCTAAATTTCTTCTGGAGGCTTTGGAAGTCACAATACTTGCTAGCTCTAAGAGAAGTGCACACTAGAAATTTAGCCAAGGCGAAACGAGGTGCTAGTCAGTCCAGACCGCAAGAGGGCACGGTGGTCCTCTTAAAAGATGCCACCCCACGCGCGCAGTGGAGTCTCGCAAAAATAACTAAACTAGTACATGGTCAGGACGGTGTGTGTCGGTCGGCCCAAGTTAAGACAGCTAGTGGTAGAGTACTAACGCGAGCGATCAAATTACTAGTTCCACTCGAAGGGCCAGCTGACGACTAAATTGCAGTGTGTGTGTATTGTTTTAGCGCCTACTCGCCGACTGACCGGGTGGTTCGCCTGGATGGCCCAATGCCACCTCGTTACCCTCAGCCGCAACGCCGCCCGTCCCAACAAGTGCCAGTCAGACAGCCCGCCCTGCAACCAATCCAACGAGGCCAGGCCAATCAAGTACCCTTTCGTAGCAACAGGGGACGAGGAGGTTGGGTGCAGAAGCGACAGTCTGAGCAGGAGGAGAGGTTTTGTACGTACTGTCGCAAGTACGGTCACCGCCGGTACCGCTGCTGGCTGCTTGAGAAGGAGTCCCAACCGAGTCGGCCCAGTCGTTTCCAGCGAGGCGGTCACCAGTTCGGTCGGGGACAGGCTCGAAGTCAACACCAGCAACCTAGTACTACTGTTCTGACCAAAACTGTAACTGTTTGTTACTACAGTATGCCAGATAGTTGGGGGGCTAGCGGAGGCGGGCAGCGAGGTCGAGGCCGCGGGTCAGGAAGGGGACACCGGTTTTAATTTTACTACTGCTGTACTTTAGTTGGGCTTTTAGTTTGCCTGTGTGGGAGTGTCTCAAATTGTATTTGAGTTGAGTTATGTAACAAGTTTGTATTTGATTGAGATGGCGCCCACACCTTGTTGTTACAGTATTCTTGTTTTCGTGTCGATTTTACTACCTTTGTTCGGCAGCTTACAACATTTTGGTTGAATTTGAGTTTGAGTTAGTGTTGGAAGTAAAGAGGAAAGAGAAAGGTGACTGTTGAGTTGGTTGTGCGAGATCGGTGCGTCCGGCCATAGTTTTTTCTTTATTATTAGTTGCATGTCGAATCGAACCTGAGCAAGTACGTTATTGAATCTGTTCTGTTTTCCGGCAACCCTAATCCGGAGGTGGGTGTCGGTCGGTCGAGACGAGTAGAGTAAGGAGAAGGGGCCAAATCACTTTCTGCGTCACAGAAGTTACAGCGATTTTTCGGAAAAAAATCGAGTCGGAATTTCGCTAAATTTCGTAGTTTTCGGAGAATATCTCGCTAACCGGGTATGTTCCGAAAGCGCTGTGTGCAGCATCTGAAAGGCAACTGTCAGGGCTATCCAACCATGTGCACGCCTGTTCTGACTCTTGAGAAACGAGTGAATGGTGATCGTTTGAGTAAATGTCAAGAAAATGGCCGAAAAGGGGCTACCGACCCAACTTTCGGGGGGGGGGGGGGGTACAGCTCCGGTTCTAGGGGGTCGCTGGTGTTCGAACATGCACCGTTGGTGTTCGTTTGACATCTGTTTTAACATGTTTGGCTACCAGCCGGATCCGCGAAAAAAAGTTGCTTAAACACCTTCCCTTATAGCTAAGTTGACTTTCTCGCAAAATGCATGTTAAACAGCTGCTTCGCTTTTGACACAGTTATACAATAGAATATCAGAGCAAAATAATAATTGCGTTAAGGGAAACAAACAAATAACGAGTGAATAACGGTATGCCAGACTCAGGTTTCACTACAGTATGCCAGACGCCGATGACAGACCTACATCTAAACTAGACAGTTGACAAGACAGACAAACAGTGGGGAGCGGGCCACTGGCCTCAGCCTCAACACATGTCGGACTGTATAGCTGAATAATGGAAAGAAAGGTGAAAAAGTTAGGCGTGTGCAATGATGATACAGGCTATGAATGAGGGATTGTGCCTTGCCCCTAGTATGTGCAATTTTCTGTTTACATTGACTCTTTTGCGGTATTTGAACCTTAAGTATATATTTGTGCACACATTTTCGCACATCAGGGATGGATATTTTTCCGAAAAAACCTCAGCCTGGTTTTTTTTTCAGATTTTTTCCAAAATCGCGGAAAAAACTCCAGCTCATGTTCTCGATATCCTAGCCTGGTTTTATGATTCTAACGCTTTCTAGCGCCTTCCTCAGTCTTTTCTGACCAGAAATACACGTGTTACATAGATATACAGTGGGGTGCAAAAGTTTAAACGCACCTTGTCCTCTTCAAGAAAAACTGACTTTTCGCTGATTTGTTGGAGGTAATCGGTAAGTGTTATACACCGTTACATAGCTTGAGATCTTACCAAAAAGGTGGTGCAGACTGCGCTGCAATGGCTTGCGTTATGGTGAAGTTATATCCGGTCTAAGTCAATCTGTCAGAAAAAGGGTTAGCAAAAGTTTAAACGCACTTTCAAAATTTTACAAAATCTGACTAAACTTCTTTCAAACAACGATTGTAAGAATATCTAAATACTAATTAATGAACAACAGGACAACTTTGATGCTTTGGAATAATTCAGTCGCACTGTAACGCAATTAATCGTAACAACATCTCATCATGGTGAAATTGGTCTGGTCTGTGTACAAGGTCTACAATTTGAATGGTTTTGAACTCTCTCAAACTTCTTATGGATGTGTAAAAGACTGAGACTGCTAATCAGGCTAAACAAACTGTGTTTATGATAACAGAACCACGAAAATTACATTTTTTGGTCAGATTAAGGTTGGCAGATCATTACTGTTCCACATCTGTCAAACTGAAGTTTAGTATTCTGGTCTTCTCCGTGTTTGTAATCGACTGCAACCAACAAACATGGGTTAACTCATATGGTTTTTACATGTACTATTGTTTCTCTTATGCAAACATACCAGAACATGCCATTTAGGCACCTTACTCAGTTAGCAGCACTATAACCAGCATACTGAATATCCAGTAATGATCCACAATAATCAACTGACGGCAACTGTGAGGTGAGGGTAGTTTGATCAGGAGACATCATCCCTGCTTCCAAAAACTTGCGTTTTTAACTGAAATGCATTGTGTGATCCCATGGATATGGAATTCCATCATCTGTTCATTTTAAGATGACCTATGGCTGCTTCAGTGAAAGCTTCTGCCATTGGTGTGCACTGAATCTTGGCTCACTCAAGTTTGACTATGATACTAAAGGTCCCAATTTTACTGTGTTCAGCTTCTCTGGCCTCTTAGGGCTTCTGCTGTCTTTGCTCATGCTATTTTTCTTAAAACCAGGCAGCTGAGTCAGATATGCACCTCATAAACCATAACAATGTGGCCATTACCTAACAGATTCACTATAATTATCTCGTTTGAGCCCGTAATTACCAACGTTTATGACTTGTAACTTCTAAAAAGCTTGAAATTCATGCATGAAAGACTTTTTAACATACACCAGATGCTAGTAAGTGTGATCTGTCAAGGTGCTACTGGCACTCTGGTGCTAGAGATCGCGTTGATACAAGGCACCATAGCAGTTTCAATCTTCTGCATGCCAACTGGACAAAGCGCACAACAGGCCTAACTGAATCATGCCAAAGCATCAAACTTGTCTTGTTATTTATTTATTTACTATTTAGGTGTTCGTACAACTTTTATTTGAAAGATCTGAGTCGGATTTTGTTTGAATTTTTAAAGTGCGTTTAAACTTTTGCTAACGCTTTTTCCGACAGTCCGAATTAGACTGGCTATAGCTTTAATATAAAGCAACGCATTGCAGTGTAGTCTGCGCCAACCTCTTCGCAACATCTTAAGCTATGCAACGGTGTATAACACTTGCCAATTACCTTCAACAAATACGTGAAAAGTCACTTTTTCGTGTACCTGACTGGGTGCGTTTAAACTTTTGCACCCCATTGTATATGACGAAACAAGCATGAAACGGTGCCTGACAGGTTCCATCAATAACGCTATATGCAAATCTTCTTACAGCAGGTTGCATTTTTTATCATGCCAAATTTGGTCTTTTCTGTTGTTTTTCTAACAGTTTTGAGTCAGTATGGCCTATTATACATAGCAAAAGTCCATTTTTTAACAGAAAAATGACATATATTAGCTATTTTTAGCTTGAGTTTTTTCCGCGATATATCTTTTTTTCCCGACCCTTAGGAAAAAACCGGTTTTTTTTTTCGAGAAAAAACACCAGAAAAAACACACCTCACATCCCTGTCACACATATACTAATTGTGTTCCTTAAGAATAATTACAGCAGACAACTGCATAGAATCAGTCCATCTGTTTATTCAGCGATGCCTCACGATTTGCGTTTTTCATGGCCGAAATTGACCTAAACCAGCTCTTGGTAGCAATTACCAATCTCTTTTGGAAGTCGGTCACACTTCCTCCAGTTTGCTTATTTTTCTGTCTGTTGTCTTTTCTGTCACTTTCGTCATCAGCAGGAACCCTCGCTGCTGACGTCTAATTCTGAGACGCCGGCCGAAAAAATGTCGATGTCAGCCGGACGGGTGTCACTGTCTCACGTCCAACAATTTTCAGGGATTATCGCCGGTCTTCATCACGGGGATGAGTGACATCCAAAAATTTCCATTTTTTTTGCGCAGCTGATGTCCAAGCCTTTGACGGGCATCGCCTAAAAAGATATGGTCTTTCAAAGAAACAAAGTTTTTCTTTTACATTTACTGCCAACCAACTCAGGACTTGACAAACCAAAAAGTGAAAAACTAGTCGCGAGGCAAGACAGAATTAGTGGAAATGAGTGATCTTGTAAGTGAGCAAGTAGTTTTCGTTGTTTTTAGCTCAGCAAACTATGTAAATGGATACTGTCGTAAGGCCCCTACTAACTTGAAGGTAGCCATGCATTTTACTTTTCTGTTGTCAAAGATCTCAACTTTACTTTTTGGGAGTGGTTTGACATTTTTTGCGGCCGATCTTGTCATTGTTGTTTCTTGGGGTTTTGTTTAGTGTAGTGGTGACTGATTTTTTCAAACAGTTGACTGAGCTAAAAATCCGCAGATATTCATATCGATTGTCAATGTAGGTGTTGATTTCTGCTTTCCAACCTGTTAGCAGTAATACGACCCCTCTGTTTGCACTCTGAACACAGCTAGAGCCATTTCATCAGAACCATGTTGAAGATTGGTACATATTTTCGGCGCGATTTCCTGTCAAAGTGTGCAGTGAAGACTCTGTCTTCAGAGTATTGTGGCGAACACCCGGCTGGACTGATGGCCGATATCTTACTACCAGTGCTGGAAGAAATCAGTGCTGGATATAAAATCATACCGGTAAAAAGAAATACTCATGGCATATGTAATAATGGAACTTGGAGCAAGCCAAGCAGTCTCTTTTTCAATCTCACTGAAGGGACGCTGGATACGATTGCTGCCTATTTTAGTTTTACAAATTTTTCAAGGGAATCACAGTGTCTCGACTTCAGTTATCCTGTGCATTCTCATCCTTTACAATTCATTGGCAGGAGACACCAACCAAAAGGTTCGCTTACTTCACTTTTTCAGCCTTTTGACTCTTTTACTTGGCTTATGGTGTGGCTGTTCTTGGTGCTCTGCTTCATCACCGACTGTTTCAAACAGCTGAACACACTAAAGAGTCGACAGATATTAATAGCGATTGTGTCCATAAGTGTTGGCGGTATGTACAGTTCCTTTCTGCTGTCCAATTTGTTAATCACTGAACAACCGTTAATCCGAGATACTGATCACATGCTAGAGCTAATGCAGAGTGGCAAATTGGGTCTCGTTAGTGTATTGGATCCAACTCGGGTAGTGCGTTCCCTAGCACAGCTGAAACCGAATGCTTTCATAAATACAGGGTGTCTCAAAAAAAATGATCACATTTCTTTTTACTGCCATTTCCGCAAATTTTGACCAAATAGGCTGAAATTTGGACCATAGGTGCCAAAACTCGGGGAATTTTATGTGTTAAAGTTTGGTGCACTAGGCTTGACTCATTCACGAGAAAATTCAGAAAAAGTGAAATTTGGTAATTTCAATAGTGAAAGCCGGTCACCGAAAAATGATCACATTTCTTTTTACTGCCATTTCCGCAAATTTTGACCAAATTGGCTGAAATTTGCACCATACGTGCCAAAATTCGGGGAATTTTATGTGTTAAAGTTTGGTGCACTAGGCTTGACTCATTCCCGAAAAATTTCGAAAAAAGTGAAATTTGGTAATTTCAATAGTGAAAGCCGGTCACCGAAAAACGTCACATTACATTATCGCCTAAACTCTATCGATAGCGTTGGAGTTCATGCGTCAACTTTTTACACACGAATTACCCTGAATTTCTGCGTTTACACTCCAAATTTCATGCGATTCCGACAGAAATTAGGAAAGATACAGTCAAAAGAAATGTTTCCATTTTTCGGTGACCGGCTTTCACTATTGAAATTACCAAATTTCACTTCTTTTGAAATTTCTCGGGAATGGGTCAAGCCTAGTGCACCAAACTTTAACACATAAAATTCCCCGAATTTTCGCACCTATGATCCAAATTTCAGCCTATTTGATCAAAATTTGCGGAAATGGCAGTGAAAAGAAATGTGATCATTTTTTCGGTGATTTCACTATTGAAATTACCAAATTTCACTTTTTTTGAAATTTCTCGGGAATGAGTCAAGCCTAGTGCACCAAACTTTAACACATAAAATTCCCCGAATTTTGGCACCTATGGTCCAAATTTCAGCCTATTTGGTCAAAATTTGCGGAAACGGCAGTAAAAAGAAAAGTGATCATTTTTTTTGAGACACCCTGTAGATTGTTACCCATCTTCAAGGTCAAATCGCCTGTGCAGACATATGATGGAGAAGAATTATGGCAGCATGTAATGAGCGGAAAGTTTGTAAGGTGGTCTGTTATATCAGCTCGTGATATCGCAAATTCAGCTTGCAAACTGACAGCTATCAAGTCTAGTGAACAAATGCTCATTCTAAAACACTACTTAATCTTCTCAAAGAAATCAAAGCATTTGACTGAATTTAATAGAGCCTGGCTCAAGTTTCAGGTAAGCCTGCTAGTCCAATTTTCTTTTCGCGCTCGCAGACGCATGTAATGCGCAATTAAAAGCGTGTAAATGGTCTGTACATTTTTGATTGCATGTTTTTTGCTACAGAAAGTCAGATCCTTTTGAACTCAGTGTGATCTTTTCGTCACTCGTTAACAGTAAAAAAATTAAGAGTGGGTGTCTGAGTCCGGCAACCCTGTAGTGAACTCCCTATGCACAAAAATAGGTCGACCTCTCCGATTTTGCTGAAAATTTGCATAAATGATGTACCTTAGGGGAAACCAACGTGTACCAACTATCAGACCCCAACTCCGCCTAATATGCAAATTACGAGGGGTCAAAGGTCAAATTTGGGGTACCTTATTCGATTGCGCATAACTATGCCAATTTTCAACGCACGGTATCCAGGTTTCTTTTAAACGATAGAGCTTGCTCTTGGCTTTCCAACGAGCTACACAGCGCATTTCTACATGGCTTCGTTCGGTAGTTATAACGATTTCTTTTCATTTTTTGATGACCCAAAAATCGCTTTTTTGCCCACTGCAAAAAAAATTCCCTCCTAGCCCCCCTTTTTTATTTCTTTATTTGATAGCCCTTGATGAGAGCTTTAATTTGATGTAAAATATGAGCGATTTCACTGGGGCATTTTGGAGAAACTTGCATTTGAATGTTGCTACCCAAGCTGACTGCTGCGAAATTTCTACTGTAAGAACTGCCCGGAAGTGTGTTAGTTTGCATCCCAGTAACTCCTACCAACAAACCATACTGATATATCAGTATGCCATCATGTCATCATACTATTCATCATGAAATGGTCCACTACTATTCATCATTTTGAAGACTTTTGCAAGATTTTCTGATGAATCAATTATTTTATTGTTCATCGAATGCATTGGAATGGTCCAGCACTTCAACTTGACAAATAGGTCTTTTTACTACATGGCAATGCTTAGCAGTTTCTGATTAACTGTCATGACGAGCCCAGTCAGTTTATGTGTCTGTGGCACGTTTCTTTTTCGGTTGAACTAAAGAAAATTACCATTAAAGTTTGTTGAAGCATCATTATTTAATTGTTCCTCAATTTCTGTGATGAATAATTTCTTCAGTTCATCATATTTTGAACAATAGTAATCGTAAAACGTGAAGAACTATTCGTCAAAAACAATTCATCAGGCAAAAACGAACCATTGATGAATTTTGCGGTTTGTTGGAAAGAGG
>JASANB010004231.1:0-42831 GCA_030248155.1 Sabatieria punctata
CAGCAATTGGTAGCCTAGCCTTCTCAAAGAGTTTATTAATTATTAGTTTTATAGAGCAGATCAGTCTCTCTACACAAACTCACAGACTGATGACCACAGCCGAACTAGCTCTTCTTTTATGTATGAGTTGTTGTTTGAGTAGAGTCCATCTATTTGTTTTTGGATCCAACACCTCCACTGTTTTACTTGCATCTCCATCTCCTCCACCAACCGCAAACAGTCGAGTCCCATCCGATAATAAACTGAATCTATATCTGCTGTTATTCATTGATGGAATTGAGTCCAAGTGTTGCTGACTGGGTCGTAGCGCTCACACGAGTAGCGAAAAACTCCACCACACACATAGACGTGGCCGTTAAGCACAGTGGCTGAGTGAGCATGTCGTTTTGTGTGCATGGAAGCGACGGCTGTCCAAGTTTGACGTTGGAGAGTAGCTCTCCACTCTACTCAGCCATCCTCTATTATTCCACCCTCCGATGGCGTAGATCTGTCCCTCAACTGCCACCAATGCCAGGTCGTCTCTCTCAGTTGCCATCGAGGCAGTTGAGTGCCAGTTGTTTTGGTGCAACCGCTCACACGATGACAACTTCTTCCAGCTACTTTCGTCTTTGTTTGTTCCACCACACACATACAGCATTCCACCCAGAACAGTGCTGCCATGATCATCTCGACGTAGTTGCATGTGAGGAGCAGTGGAGAGTCGGTTGGTTGAGGGGTAAAAGGTGAGCACACTCTTCACTACTCTGCTTCTATTCCATCCTCCAATGATGTAGACAGTTCCATTCAAAAAACTCAGAAGTGTGTGAATGTCTGGTCTGAGGCAGTTGAACGTTGAGCAGAGAGTTTTGTCTGGATTGTCTGGGTAATACACTTCCATCGATCTCTCTGCTTCATCATCCTGACCGCCACTGATCAGAAAGCCAAAGGGAACAGCTGAAAGAAAGAGAATGGAGGGTTGGTAGAAGACTGACTGTAAATGGAGTTAAACAGTTATTTCTTGGCATTTAGCATTGCACCCATTCAATTCATCAGAGTGCAATTACTGTATCTGAGTAAATATTCAAAACGCAGATGATACTAAAATTGACTGAATATATTAAACTATGCATAAAGCAGGTTTAGCCTTAGAGGGCTAGGGACGGGAAGTTTTGGCTGTTGGCATGCCACGTTTATTTAATAAATGACTAAAATTCGCAATTTTAAGCAGTCGAATAGCATTATAACAGCTAAAAACAAATATAAAAAATGAGAAAAAACTGCAAAAAAAAATCACGGATTTCCTTGAATCCCAAACAATCGAAAAAGTCAAATTCGCTTACCGAAGGCCTTTTTAAGCGGATTTTAAGCTAAAAATTAGTGATTTTCTGGCCAAGTTCATTTAGTAAACTGTTTAATGTACTAGGGGAAAGTTGTGGTTACCGAGCTGTTTAGAAAGGTCAATCCCTCACCCCTGAAGACAGTTTAGGACGCCCCAACCACAAAACACAAGTACTACTGGAGATTTCGCTTATAAGACCACCATAGTTAGAAGACCATGGTCTTTAAATAGGGTTTTTGTTTCCAGTTATAGGACCATGGTCTTCTAATGGGTGGTCAGGCCGCGTCAGTGGCTCAGTGGGTAGCTTGCTGCCTCTGAGTCACGGCGGCCCCTGCATCCCTAGTGGTTGTAGTGGTTCATCCTCTCGGCGCGGCAAGTTTACTTGCTGCAAAGAGTTGGTCGTCGGCACAACGCTCCACCCAGGCCACCGAAAGCTGGTTTACAGCGAGTAGATAAAATGGGAACCAACTGGATCTGCCGTTGCACCGAAGCTCCTCCTACAGCATGCCAATCTGGAGAAAGATCAATTGACGTCAAGTGCTGGCTGAGACAACACAACAAGGCCAATACCGGTTTAGGTCCAGCGCCGGGCGGCAGTGGACGCTGTCAGCACTACGACGTCAATGCGCCTGGCGCCCTCTTGGTGCTTGGCGCCCAACAGCATGGCTAGAGTGGCTGGCAGTGAAAGAAGGGCAACGTCCGAGATGACGAAACCACGGGGGAAGCGGAATGGACCTCGAGTCTGATCGCAGGCCGTAAGGCCCCCCCGCACATCGGATCGGACATCGGATCGGATGGGTGGTCAGAAAACTGGGTTCATTGACAGCCATTTCCCAGTTAAAAGACCATGGTCTTAGTTAAATTAGCCAATTTTAACACCCAAGTAAATGTTTTTAAAGTGAACAAAAGCTGTCTATCGTTAGAAAACAAGGGCAGAAGTGCATTCGAATGTAAAACATGATAGTCTGGTTTTTGTTTTCGACACAATACAGTACTTTGCTATGTTTCAACACTATTTCCTTCAAAAATTTCAAAGAAAGTTTTACAAATTAACCTTAAAATGGTCAGGAATGCCAGGAACAACCATCTGCGTCAAGATCAAATTAATGTTTGGCCAAAAATCCGCTGTTTGGCAGTTCAACTATTGGCCAAAATCCTTTTTTTTAAGTGAAATAACATTTTCCAGTTACAAGATTATGGTCTTCAAAAGGGCGCCAAAAAGTGACCCCAAATTTGGGCATTTTCCAGTTATAAGACCAGGTGTTGTAAGTGGAAAACTCCGGTATTTAGTAGTGCCTCCAGTACTAACAAACTGCTCAAAAATCACCAATTTTTAGCTTAGATTCGCTTCCAAAAGCGTGAAAACCTAAAACAAGCCCAAGGGCAAATTTACAGAAAAACCCAGTAGAAAAAGTTTGATTTACTATTAGCGCTTTCTCGTATTATATTTTATATTTACTTTCTATTAGGACTCAATTTTACTCTTTACTATTATTTTGCTATTAGTGAAATATTACGTTTCAGTACAGTTACAATATAAGTTTGTTTTAGCTTTACTATACTATAGTAAAATAGGATTGTAATGCATGAAAACGACTGTTTTTGGTCCACCCACTCCCCAGAAGGTCGACCAACTGAAATCCTATTTCAGCCAACCCTCTCACTCTCTGAATGGACGAGATAGGTAGAGTGTAGAGGTTGGTGATAGAACAGTAAGTGTACCTTCTTTCGTTCTGTTAATAACGGTGAACTCAAGTCTGACCATGCGGTCTTGCCGAGTGTCGTAGACCCACAGAGGACTCGTCCAACCTGCAGATCCTGAACAGAACTTATGTAGCTTACCAATCATCTACATGCATGCACAGTAACAGGTATTTACAGAAAATCTTTTGCCCTAAAACACTGAATTTCCGCAGTCCAACGCTAAGGATTTAGGCATTTCCAAAGCCAGTGGCTAGAAAATTCAACAATAGCAATGGGGATTTACAATTTTTAGCAATTTTCTGAAATAGTTTTATTGTTTCACTCGAATGAAATTCGTTTCTATAAATAATTTCGGTTAAGCGAAATGCATGTGTACTAATGGTGACCTAATGAACGGTGACAAAACGAAATACATGTAACAAATTATCCGCCGAAGGGGATAGGTGGGATGGGGGCTCTGACCCCAAATTGTAAGGGGGCTTGGGCACTTAAAAACTCTCAAAAATTGCTAATTTTAGCTCAAGTACAGCTAAAAAGCGCTGTTTTACAGCACTACCATCTAGGGTACAAAATCTGAACAGAGTTGTACCATATATGGAACCGGTACCGGTATCGGTACCAATATGAAGGTATCGGTACCAATATGAAGGTAGCGGCACCAATATGGTTGTGGTACCACCACAGGCCCCGAACTACTTCGACACAACATCAGTAATGGACATGGTGCCATGTCGTAGTGCAGGGCCTCTAAAAAAGGAACCGTTTCTTCGACTGCACCAAAACGTTAACATGAAATTCAAATTATGTTTACAACCACGTTTCAAGTGTCAGTGACGGTGGTGAAGGTTGGCAGCAACTACATTGCACAGCGAAAAGAAACGTCTCCATTTCAGACACCTGCATCAGGTACAAGCAGACACAACTGTCTTACCCTGTCCCCTTCCTGTGGTGTGTGAGTTGTTGGCCACCCGAAAAAGCGCACACAATCTGAAAGTTATGACAGTGTATAGTAAGCCGAATTCAACTACATAGACTTTAGAGCTATTATGGCATAGAGCGTTTCAGTGGTTACTATCAAAGACAAATACGTTTTCAACATAAACCTGGGCCCCGGATGCCTGGGAGGTTGCACTAAAACAGATTTTCGGGTGTTTTAAAGGTTTTTGAAATTTTTGGACCCATAGCCCCACTGAAACCGACCTGACTACTAGTCTACTACCTATACATCTCCGCCACCAGTTAGGGGCCGTCCATAAACGACGTTGTTCCAGAGGGGGAGGGGGGTCCGCTGAAATGTGACGATAGACGACGCACCAGGAGGGGGAGGGGGTTAGCTTAGCACAATAAACGACGTCGCTTTTTTTCGGAACTTTGAATGTAATATTTTCGATTTACGTACATTCTGTCAAAGATTTCTACATTCAGAAAAGCTTCCCAGAGTGGCTGAAGGGATCTATTCAATTAATTGTACAGTATGGCAACAAGAAAAAAATGACAGTACTGCATGTACTGCACTTTTATAAGGGGGAGGGGTAAACGGAAAACGACGTTGCCTAGGGGGAGGGGGTCCCCAGAAACGATGCAAATCCGATGGGATGGGGAGGGGGTCCGAAAAATCGTGATTATGGAACGACGTCGTTTATGGACGGCCCCTTAGATGTATGACAAGGGTTTCCAGAGTACCTTGAGCCTCTGAATTTGAGGTATAGGGGAAATAGAAAATAACTTACAGTGCAACGAGAAAGTAGTAGAAGGTCATGGTTCAGAATTGGACTGCGGCAACTCGACTGTGTCGGTGGGTAGAAGTGGTGTGACTGACAAGTAGTGCAGTTTAACTGAGAAAACCAGTCTGCCCACACACTCGAAAGAGACGCTTTTTTTCTGTCTTATCGATGAGATGGAAAGAATGTGACCTTTTTCAACAAGTCCGGTTTGCTTGATGGATGAGCGCTGACTGAATTTGATTAGAGAGATGCAAGTTCTGTGAGTAATTGAGAGCGCGGCAATGGTTTTTCTTTCAACATTGAACTGGGCTAGTGAAATAACGGACATAGTTGTCGTCTACGGTCGCACAAACAGAAAACGTTCTTTGGGATGGCTTAATGTTTCTGTAGATTTCTTCATTTAAGGCAGGTATTTCTCTCTGGCTAAGACGTTAAATTTGGTAAGTACAACTTCCAATTGAATGCATTTGGAAAGGGGATATTGCAGAGCTTGCTGTCTGCCTATTGCCACTTTACTTCCGAGCTACTGTAGTTGTTAATTACCTAATACAATCATTCTTGAAA
Source organism: Sabatieria punctata (assembly GCA_030248155.1). Taxonomy (NCBI): domain Eukaryota; kingdom Metazoa; phylum Nematoda; class Chromadorea; order Araeolaimida; family Comesomatidae; genus Sabatieria; species Sabatieria punctata. The sequence continues at coordinate 5,311 of JASANB010004231.1, forward strand.
AGCAGGCGTTATTAGGTTCAATAGTTTATGTACAACAGTACACAATATTCTAGGTCCAATCCAAAAAAACATAGATAGCAGGGCTCTTGGGTCGGTTTTCTCCCTCGTTCTTTTTCGAATAAAAATGGTTTTTTTCTGAGGGGCTCGGAAAAAACTAAAACGCCGGAAAAAAACTCAAGCTAGTTAGTTTGTAAAGGAAATATGTAAAATTACTGGTTAAATTCACCTCAAATGGTTTCAATTTACCTTAATAGAAGCCTTACAAGCATTTCCATGGCATAACTTAGCTGTTTTTCGCAAAAAAATACGTTTTCAGGCAGCTTTTATTATTGTATTTTTGATGTTTTAAAATCAAATTGCTACTCTAAAAAAGTAATTAGTGCATTTTGTAATAAAACTCACGCTATTTCGTTGAATTCTGCAATAAAAAGCGATTGTTAAAATTTTTTTTCTCTCATCTCGGAACATAACTTTTGGGAAAAAAGGAAAAAACTGAAAAAAACCCGGAGAAAAACCGACCTGAGTTTTTTCCGGAAAGCAAACAGCCCTGATAGGTAGACGGAAGAAGGCGAGAAGAGGAGAATGAATGTAAATTAACACAGAGTGAAATATTAAGAATGGTTAGAAAGATTTCTACAGATCTGGGCAACTGTTATTTATTCTCATTACCGTGTGGATGAGTAAGTGCCTAAAATACATACATACATTGTATCAGCAAAACCCTACGCCGAAAATATCACAGTTGTGGCTATCTATTGGCCACTTGTGCTATGGCAGTCAGTTTGGCTGCTAAATCGAACACGGTATCAGGGTCAATTTTTCAGGGTTCTTATGCATCAAAATCAATATAAAATTAAATTTTGCACCACACCTGTGAGTTTCAGCCAAATCGGTTGAGTTGGTACCGAGTTATTTCAATCCCTCCAGAAATCTGAAATTCGCCGAAAATAATCATTTTTAGCATTTTCGACCAAATTTGACGGTGTATATCTGTGGAACCGTTCCACCTAGAAGCAATATGAATACATTTTTGAAATCCCCGAGGTCTGTAGATTCAAGTTCACTCAAAAACTCGCGTTCACCCCGACTACAGAAAACGCAGTTTTTTTCGTTGCGCAAATTAGCAGTACCATGGCGCCCTGCTCAGACTAGGTTGCACCACGTACCTAGCTCGGGCCCCTCTACAACGTTTGGTTATTCGCGAAAAACCGCCAATCCGCTCCTTTTTGACATGGACTTTAGTACCATCCGTAATTAAGGAAATTGTCGACCTGACCTTCGATTTTTTACTTTCAAGGTACAAAAACTCAAAAACACCCCTTTTTCCTCGATTTTTTGTACGCTCGAAAGCAAATAGATAGCGCTACATTTTGATGAAATAAAAGACTGGGGTAGGAACTATAGAGGGGTCAAATCGGGCCCAGAAAGCGTTCGAGAAATATTTGTTGCCGGGAATCCAAACGAATAGGTACGTTTTGAAAGAGAACGCTCATCTGATTCTAAAATGCAATCCCCAAGTTTCTGGGTTAATTTGTTCCCGAGTTATAAGCTGAGAGCTGAGTTTGGGTCGAAAAAGTGACTCTCGCAAAAATGGCCGGGAACGTGATAAATCATCTTTTTGGGTCAAATTAGACCTAAATATAAAATTTTAGCCAAATCGGGAACAATAATTTGAGATTTGTGCGGCAAGAAACGATGCTTAGAAAAACTAGCTTTTAAAAATTTTCAACTAAGACACAGAAAACCGGTCCACAAATCCGTTTATTTTTTAACAAAAACAATCTGAAACACAGAGAATCGACCGAGCTATGCTGAAAACTGCGGAAAATCAGACATACACCACTCTATGTGTTGTAGTAAGAATATTTTCAGAAATCAGAACCTCGGCAGCAATTGGTAGCCTTTTCAAAGTCTTTATTATTTAGTTTTATGGAACAGATCAGTGTCAGTCTCTCTACACAACTCACAGACTGATGACCACAGCTGAACTAGCTTCTCTTTTATGTAGGAGTTGTTGTTTGAGTAGAGTCCATCTATCTGTTTTTGGATCCAACACCTCCACTGTTTTCTCTGTATCTATCTCTCTTTCTCCACCAACAGCAAACAGTCGAGTCCCGTCCGATAACAAACTGAAGTACCATCTGTTGTTATTCATTGATGGAATTTGAGTCCAAGTGTTGCTGACTGGGTCGTAGCGCTCACACGAGGTGAGATCTCCTCCACCACACACATAGACGTGGCCGTTGAGCACTGTGGCTGAGTGAGCCCACCGTTCTGTATGCATGGAAGCGACGGCTGTCCAAGAATTTGACGTTGGAGAGTAGCTCTCCACTGTACTCAGCCTTCCTCCATTATTCCTCCCTCCGATGGCGTAGATCTGTCCCTCAACTGCCACCAATGCCAGTCCATCTCTCTCAGTTGCCATCGAGGCAGTTGAGTGCCAGTTGTTTTGGTAGAATCGCTCACACGATGACAGATCTTTATTACTATTATATTCTTCTTCTCCACCACACACATAGACCATTCCACCCAGAACAGTGCTGGCATGAGTCATTCGACGTTGTTGCATGTGAGGAGCACTGGAGAGTCGGTTGGTTGAGGGGTCAAAGGTGAGCACACTCTTCACTACTCTGCCTCCATTCCAACCTCCAATGATGTAGACAGTTCCATTCAAGAACTCAGAAGTGTGCCATCGTCTGGTCTGAGGCAGTTGAACGTTGAGCAGAGAGTTTTTGTCTGGATTGTCTGGGTAATACACTTCCATTGATCTCTTTGCTTCACCCCAACCGCCACTGATCAGAAAGCCAAAGGGAACAGCTGAAAGAAAGAGAATGGAGGGTTGGTAGAAGACTGACTGTAAATGGAGTAAAACACGGTTATTTCTTGGTATTTAGTACTGCTATTTTACTAGTGGATTTTTATTTTACTATTTGCTAAATTTACTACAAATTCAGCTCTTCAATTTAATATTTATTTCTGTTTTACTACCAAGCAGCTCCGATTTTACTAAGTTTTGTTTTACTAATAATTTTACTAGGTGCTATTTTACTACGATTTTACTAGTCATTAGGGGCAATTTTGCATCAATGATGACAAGATGTTATGAATAATTAATGTTTAGCCTTAGAGGGCTGCTGACGCGCAGTTCTGGCTGCTGGCGTGGCACGTTGGTTGAATGGTTTACTGGTGTAAAGGGGGCTGGGCCAATCGACTGACTACATACTCCCCTACCTGCCAATCTGCATTAGAGCTACTAGAAAATCACTACCAAGATAGAAAAAGAATAAACAAAAAACAACAAGTTACACGGAGGCTTTTGTCTTAGCTCTCCTAATAGTGAGTGTGCTGTAACCAATAAACAAATCAGATCGATCATTGTCTCGCATTTCGCGCAATTCATTTCGCAAGTCAAACGCTTTCTTCGCTTGCCATGGAGTCAGGTCTGTGCCAATGAACACACTCGAATACTGCGGCTTCTCCATCAAAACCGCACGCTTTCTGGAGAGAATGGTCTTCTTTGCAGCCAAGTCCTTTAGCTCGACAACCACCTTCTGTCCATTCTTTGAAATTACAGTCCGAATGTTGGAAATCGTAGCAGAGTCAACTCTTAGGTCAGAGAAAACGTCCTTGACCAACTGAGAGACGTCCTGAGGCTTCGTCTGACTGGTGACCAGCCCGTTGATCACAATATTTAGGTCCCGTCGCTGTCGCTCACGCACTTCGCGCTCCCAATCACAAATACGCACAAGTTCTGAGTGCGCTTTGTCGTAGGATGCTGTCGGATTGGGAATAGGCAGTCCGTTTTTGGCCGTACGCAAAACAGAGGCGTAAGTCTTTGGGGCAGAAGCAGATTTCGACAGCTGACTCAAGTCCTCTGTTACTTTGGCCAGCTGCACAGACATCGTCTCTATTTTCTCCATCAGGGAGGTCAAGTCCTGTTCCGGTTGGTCTGTCTGAGCCGGGGAATCTCTAGTTTCAGCAGCAGAAAGTAGCGTGGGCAAGGTTGGTACCTGGTCACGTTTGATCGTCATGTAGCAGTCACGACAGCAAATAGCGAGAACCATTCCGTCTCTTCCTTGCTTGATAGTGATTCGTTGAGCAACAGTGTCATGATAGGAGGTCGCAGTTTGGGCTCCCAGACAGGCCTTGCCAAAGCAGCTCTTACAGACGAACAGACGATGACAAAAGCAGCAGAACAGGCAATCTGAACCATTGCAATTCACTTGACAACGGACGCATTTTTCGACGTCAGATTTGGCCGAAGAAAGCATTGTAAACGCTTAGGCAGTGGGCAAGAGCGATAACACAGGCAGTCAGAGCGGCCAGTAAAGGCCGCCGCACGTCTGACGGCCAGCACACACATCACGTTCATTAAATAAACGGCTAAAATTCTCAATTTTAAGCAGTCGAACAGCTAGAAAGCTAGAAACTAGAAGCTAGAAGTTTAGGAGCTAGAAACAAGTATAAAATGAGAAAAAGGCTGCAAATAATATAATAATATAATCGTGAATCACGGATTTGCTTCAATTTTTCAGCCGCGAAAAGGTTAAATTCGGTTACCAAAAGGCTTTTACCTGGCGGTACCATATATTGTGGTGAACACTCACGAGCTATAAGCCTACGGTGGGGTGTCATAGGCTTTAAACTTGGTAGGGTGGTGATTGGTCGGGGCGCAGTTGAGTGGGCGTGGCCTATTTGTTTATTGCCGGCACGCATTTCTGGAACATTCTATGTACAAAGTATAGGCGCGCCTTTGTTGTTTCTAGAACTTTCTATGCCTCGTCTCCTATTGGCTGGTGGGCGGGGCTTTCTAGAACTCTCTATGTATTGTTGATATAGGCGTGAATTATGTATTATGACATCATGTTCTGGAACCTTCTGGAACTTTCTATTGTAGTATATGGTAGTGGTGCATAGATAGGCATAGAGGAGATACATATGGTAGCGGTGCATAGATAGGCATAGAGGAGATACATATGGTAGCGGTGCATAGATAGGCATAGAGGAGATACATATGGTAGCGGTGCATAGATAGGCATAGAGGAGATACATATGGTAGCGGTGCATAGATAGGCATAGAGGAGATACATATGGTAGTGGTGCATATATAGGCATAGAGGAGATACATATGGTAGTGGTGCATAGATAGGCATAGAGGAGATACATATGGTAGCGGTGCATAGATAGGCATAGAGGAGATACATATGGTAGCGGTGCATAGATAGGCATAGAGGAGATACATATGGTAGCGGTGCATAGATAGGCATAGAGGAGATACATATGGTAGTGGTGCATATATAGGCATAGAGGAGATACATATGGTAGCGGTGCATAGATAGGCATAGAGGAGATACATATGGTAGCGGTGCATAGATAGGCATAGAGGAGATACATATGGTAGCGGTGCATAGATAGGCATAGAGGAGATACATATGGTAGCGGTGCATAGATAGGCATAGAGGAGATACATATGGTAGCGGTGCATAGATAGGCATAGAGGAGATACATATGGTAGCGGTGCATAGATAGGCATAGAGGAGATACATATGGTAGCGGTGCATAGATAGGCATAGAGGAGATACATATGGTAGCGGTGCATAGATAGGCATAGAGGAGATACATATGGTAGCGGTGCATAGATAGGCATAGAGGAGATACATATGGTAGCGGTGCATAGATAGGCATAGAGGAGATACATATGGTAGCGGTGCATAGATAGGCATAGAGGAGATACATATGGTAGCGGTGCATAGATAGGCATAGAGGAGATACATATGGTAGCGGTGCATAGATAGGCATAGAGGAGATACATATGGTAGCGGTGCATAGATAGGCATAGAGGAGATACATATGGTAGCGGTGCATAGATAGGCATAGAGGAGATACATATGGTAGCGGTGCATAGATAGGCATAGAGGAGATACATATGGTAGCGGTGCATAGATAGGCATAGAGGAGGTACGCATGGTTAATTAGGTTGAATTAGGGGCCGTGCAAAATGACGTCATCGATTTTTCGCCATTTTCAGCCCCCTCCCACCTTGTCATCGGTTGTCATCATTTTCACAGCTCCCCTGTAAAAGCGAAAAAAATGACGTCACTTTTTTTCGAAACCCACCGAATTTGCAAAAATTCCTGCATTAAAATGAGCAAATTTTGGGACTAGTTCTTAGATTCTTCTAGTTATTGTTCTGAATTATTCCAGATTTTCCCGTATTTAGGAACAGTTTGTTTTTAAAAGATTTTCCGAAAAAAACTCGAAAATCTACTAATTTATCACAATTGAGTGAAAAAGCAATCGACACAGTTATTATGAACTACATGTATTGAAAACAGTAAGGGGCCGTCCATAAACGATGTCGTTCCAGAGGGGGAGGGGGGTCGGCTGAAATGCGACGATAGACGACGCACCAGGAGGGGGAGGGGGCTAGCAAAAAACGACGTCGCTTTTTTCGGAATTTTAGGGTACTTCGATTGCATTATTTTCGATTTATGCACATTCTATCAAATATTTCTATACAGTATACAGAAAAGTTTCCCAAAGTGGTTGAAGGGATCTATTCAATTCATTATACAGTATGGCAACAAAGAAATGACAGTACTGCATGCACTGCACTTTTATCGGGGGGGGGGGGGGGTAACCCGAAAACGACATCGTCTTAGGGGAGGGGGTCCCCAGATACTACGCAAGGCGATTTTGGGTGGAGGGGGTTCCGAAAAATCGGGATTTTGGAACGACGTCGTTTATGGACGGCCCCTAAGGTATCCAACCAAGTAGGTAAGTGTAGTGTAGGTAGGTACACCTTTTTTTGGTGTAGGTAGAAAGAAAAACCTGTCAAAAATATGAGAAAAGAAAACATTCTTTGCGAAACGTGTCTAAATAAAGCCTGTGCATGGTGCCTCTTTTCACGGCCTGGCCTGGAATATCAAATTTCGACTCCGCCCAGTTGACATTTGGCGCCGGACGGCCCGACCCGTTCTGGGAGAGGTAAAATCGCCGAAATATCTTGCAAAATCACTTGTGCGAGTACCACGTACAGTACGTACAAAAGAAACATTTCTAATGACGCAACAAATCAAACATAAAAGTGATTTAAAGAAAAGCTTGTTTTGGCTAAAAGTACAACCAACCTAGATTTTAAAAAGTAACCCTATCCATCCCAGGCAGGCTCCAACCAGAACAACCAAGCCAAAATTCTCTACCGAGCGCCTATGCAGGGCTCTAATGAGGACAAGAATACGTTTTAAATGCGTTTTTTAAAGTAAATTTTTCAAAATTTTCTTGCACTTGTTGGTCAGAATCCAACCAGGCCTCCTCATACTAGTGTTGTTATGACTACTAGTCAAAGTCAAAGTCATAGTTAATACTTTTGTGATATGGCAGTCAAACGGACAGGTAGTCAAAGTCAAACTTTGACTACCTTCGTTACCATAAATACATAGTCAAACGAAGACCAGGTAGTCAAACCGTTTGACTATGACTACCTTTTGTTATAAGCAGCAGACTTTTCAAGCATATTTTCCACATTTTTAAAGGATCGCAACTAAATATTTTATAAATTTCTTGCATTTCTTGTTCTTTCAACTTTCTCTCAACCCACACCAACAGCACTCCTCTTTAGAGGAGAAACAACCCTTTTCTCTAAAATTGTGAACTGATAACAGGTGTCAGTCAGCAAATCTCTGCTTGATGCAAGAAGGCAAATTCCACAGTTTCATCAGGGTGAAAATTATGACATACAGTACAATACCTCTCTATGGAGCAAAGAAGACCAAGAGAAAAACAAAGAACTACTTTGATTTTACACCAAACTAAAGTGGGTATTTGTCTATTTTGAGGTGCCTTTCCGAAAGATGTTTTTTTACATTGAAATTTTACAAATTAAACAATTCTGGGTTAATTTTTAGCAGTTAAGTAAACTGTTTATTTCAAAGTAAACAAACTGTGGCTTCAATCAAAGTCATTTTTGACAGACACTTGGCGACTGAAGCATATAAATAGCTGAAAATGTCAATTTTGCTCCGTTTCAAAAAGTAGTCAAAGTAGTCAAACTGGTGGTCTTGGTAGTCAAATGGTTTGACTACAATATAGTCAAATTTGACTACCCTGGTATTGTACTCAAACCAGTGGTAGTCATAGTCATAGTCAAACGGAAATTTTGGTATTGTAACAACACTACCTCATACTACTAAAACTGTTAATTTTAACCTAAGAATGCCTTTCAAATGCGTTTTTGAAGGCTAATTTCTCAAAATTTCCCTATGAGGCAAAAGTGACGTCATCTTTGGCCGAACCCCCCTCCCCCCTTGTCATCGGTTGTCATCATTTGGCAAACCCCCTCCCCCCTAACCGATGACGTCATTTTTGCACAGCCCCTAACAGGACGGTCTGCTGGGCGACCTGTCTCACCATCAGAAATAGTTCAGAGCTCTCGATTACGCCCAGCGGGTGGCAAATGAGCCAAATCTCGAAATATGACTCAGGCCACTTTTTGCGGCCGCTGTTTAATCGGCTGCCATTCACACATTTCAGAAGCTATCGTGATGCGGTTTGGTGCTTTGTGTAGCTGAGAAAACGGGCTTCCTGGCGGTGTGCCTAACTTTATTCTAGCCAAAATTTTGGCGCAAAATTTGAACGTTTTTCGTCACGGAAAGAGAGTCAAAATTTTTGGCCATTAGAAAAATGCCCATCACTTTTCACCTAAATTGGCCGATCCAAACTCAAGAAATAGGGCGTCGAACGTGACATGCATTTTTGCTCACAAGTTTCATCATTGCTGATGTTTCTAAGCGCATAGCAAGTAAACCGCTGGCTCAAATGTGTTCAGTCAGATGCACATCAATCGAAGCCTCTTGATCAGATGATCCTGAAAATACCGCCCACGTCTCAGTCTGATGCTTTATAACCAGTGTTGTGCCTAGCTCAAATTTCTAAAACTCGGTGAGTATTCAGTAAGTAAATTCCTAAGTTAGTCTTCGCGCCAGATAGTCTATTTGCAATTCTGCCGCGCAAAGAATGCTTTAGGTTATGCAACAAGCATTGAAAATTGCACAAAATTAGCAAAAATTCTGTGTTTTCGTCGTTAGCAGATCTATTAGCGAAAGAAAAACCGTATATTTTCTTGCACAGGTGCGGCGAGCTACCTATTGCGGAGGTTTTTACTCAGTAAACAACTCAGTAAATTACTGAGTACCAAGTTTACCGAATTTATTTCTAATTGAGTAATTCAAAATTGAAACTCGGTATTCAGTAAGTAAAATTAAGAAAAAATTTTACCGGTAAGTAAAAGTACTTACTTTAATTCAAAATAACTAAGTACCGAGTAACTTTTACTCAGTAAATTTACTGGGAACAACACTGTTTATAACTATGTTATCAGTCGAAATTCTGCAGACCTACATTTAATCCTTCCGGAACCTTCTGTTTACTGCCATTTTTGGTCACTTAAATTGGTCGAAAATCGAAACTCCGACCACGATTTCAGATGCAACATGACCTGGCGAATCGATGGATGTGCTCAACTTCCTCCTGCCGTCACGTTTTATCCATGCATAATGGAAATTTCTAGCTTTCACCACTGATTTTCGGTTAAAAAAGCCCTTTTTCTTGTGGAATTCAAATTATAACTTGGCATCACCTGTCTGAAAATGAATGGTTGAGCCACCAAAAGATGCACAATTATCCAATGCATTTGAAAATCACTGTTCTTTTTGCTGTTTAGGGCAGTGCTAGTGCAGTATACTACAGTGCTACAGGGTTATCTAATTTTCACCGTTTGCACTGAACATTTTGAGCAAGTGCGGAGCTAATAACAGTCGAAAATCGAAATTCTGGGCGCGGTTTCTGATGCAGCGTGACCTGACGAATCGATTGGTGTGCTTAACCTCCTTGAACGACCACGTTTTACGCATGTATAATAGAAATTCCTGACTTCGACCACTGATTCTCATTCTCAAGCTTGAAGGATTGTTTTCAATGAAATTTTGAGTCTGGTTCTGCATAATGTGACAGAAAATGGATAATTAAATCATCAATAGATTCGCAGTGAACTACTGATTTTGAAAATCACTGTTAGTTAGTTTTCTCTTCAAAGCGATTCTGCAACAGTACATGACACAATTACCAGATGTACAGTATTCCTCCTTCAATACTGAGCATTCAGCGAATGAGGTGCAGCTTGACCTGGCAAATTGATCAATGTGCTTGATTACATTTTACGATTGTGCTTTACACATTAATAACGAACTCTTGGAATTTCTGACTTCAACTTTCAGTGATTATGTCACCTCTACTGAATTTGCGATCAATTTTAAAGATTTTACTCAAGCATAGCATACATGGTATAACAGTGGCGTATCCAGGATTTTGGAAAGGGGGGGGGGTAAAATTTTGAAAGTGCCTGGTTGGGCCGCTGCCCAACCAGGATAAGAAAATTTAGCAAAATTAGCCTTCAAAAACGCGTTTAAAACGCATTCCGAGCTTAATATTAACAGAAATTACAAGTTTTAGTAGTTGGGCCTGGTTGGGCCTCTGCCCAACCAGGGCGAGAAAATTTGGAAAATTTGGCCTTCTAAAACGCATTTAGAAGGCATTCTGAGCACAAAATAGACAGTTTTAGTACATAATTCATTAGTTTCTTATATTTTTGACAGACTTTTTCTTCCTACCTCCACCGCAAAGGGGGGTGTGCACACCCTACACCCCCTGGATACGCCACTGTGGTATAACTTGTTCAATCCCCTTTGCCGAGAATGTGCGCCAAATATTAGGAAAATGACAATTTCGCATTCCGCATTCGCGGTTTATCGGCAATTGATTACTGAATGCATTTATTTGTGTTCCAATGATATCATAATTCGACGATATTCGATATCGATATTTCCAGTTATGCAAGAACATCTGAAAATTTGAAAAAGCAAACTGCTCTCGCTGCTTTATCAGTCAAGCATTGATGCAATCAGCGATCTGAAATCAACTAAGTAGAGAATCGTAGAAAAGGTAGTGACCTTTCTGAAGCCCTTCAATGAAAAGGTTGACCCCCTCAGGCCGATGCCCCACCCTCATTAGGCATAAATGAGCTCAGACAGAATAGAATATTTAAAGTTATTTTAATGACAAATAAGCCAACAAACCTTGATTTGATCAGCGATCAATACCCCTCAGGATTTGAAAATTTACCACCCCTTAGCCGAAATGCTAGCCCATGTCTGCTTCTGCCCTCCTGCTTCCTCTGCGCGGAGTGAGCAGCTCTTCAGTGTTGTTGCAGACATTTAAGAACCTAAGCTGTCTGAAGCTGAGAGAGAATGCCGAGCAATTGATGTTTCTGAGAGCTATCATGCCCCCTGTTAGGTTTGACTAAACCATCGATGTCTGAGTTGTCCAGAAAAAACTGTTTTTTACAGTTCCAGAGAAGTAAACTTGGTGTCAGTTTTGTTTGTTCCTACTTTTCCGCACAAAAAATATCAAAAAGATTGATGCAAAATATCGCGATATTGGTAAAACGTAATCGTAGAAGGAAGTTAAGCGCACCTATCGATTCGCCAGGTCATGCTCCATCTGTAATCATGCTCTAAATTTCGATTTTCAACCACTTAAGTGACCAAAAACGGCAGTAAATATAAGGTATCAGAAGGTCTGCCGAATTTCGGCCGATAACATAGTTATAAACCATCAGACTGAGACGTGGGTGGTGTTTTTGAGATCATCAGACCAACAGGCTTCGATTGATGTGCATCTGAAGAACACATTTGAGCCAGCGATTTACTTCTATGCGCTTCGTAGAAACATCAGCAATGACGAAACTTTTGAGCAAAAATGTCACGTTTGGCGCCTTATTTCTTGAGTTTGGATCGGCCAATTTAGGTGCTGCTGACACGTTTCCTATTGTACGCGCTGAGATCTTTGTATTAATGGGATTGGCAGCTCCATGCTGCACTGGTGCAAAAGTTATGGGCACTTTCTTACGAAAAACGTTCAAATTTGGCGCCAAAATTTTGGCTGGAACAGAGTTAAGGTGGATTCATACCAGTGTAAAAAATCGCCAGGCGACTTTTCTGTAGAAAAACTGTCGCTCCATATAGATAAAAATTTTCCGTTCAACAGGCATTTTTTGTGAGCTGTTTCTAAATTTTCCGCCGGTTGAGCGCTTTCCTGTATTGTTATAGTTGTTTCGCACTAAAACATTATCTTGCACATTACTGCCCTTGAAAATTCAACATAAATGAAGTGCAGTAAGTGTTCAAAATTTGACCATTTTTAGTGCTTCAATGGCCCATAACTTAGCCCGCACAGTTGGTGTAGTGGTTTAGGCCGCAAAGCCACCGTGCGCGACGTCCTGCGCTCATCCTCTCGGCGCGGCAATAAACTTGCCGCAATGAGTTGGTCATCGGCACAAAGCTCCACCCAGGCCACCGAAAGCTGGTGACAGCTAGTAGGTTAAATGGGAACCGACTGGATCTGCCTAAGCACCGAAGCCGCTCCACAAAGCATGCCGCGTTGGAGAATAAGATCTACGATGTCTGAGAAAGCAACTATGCGGGGAGCCCTCTGGCATATGGGGCACCGGCGGCCGTGAGGAGACATTGCTTAATAAAACATGACAGGTCCTATAGCTAAAGCTAAATAGCTATAGGAACCTTAGCACCAAAAAGCTAAAGTGATGGCTATCTCCAAAAACTAAAAAATTCTAACCAAAAACGAAAAACATTATGGAAAAACCGACTGCACCAATAGAAAATTCAGAATGTTTGCAAACTTTTGATCATAGCATGTTTATATATCACCCTAAAAGTGGCATGACCCCAGTTCCGACATTCCCCAGTTCCGACATCCCCAGTTCCGACACCCCAGTTCCGACATCCCCATTTCCGACACTCCCCAGTTCCGACATTCCCCATTTCCGACTTTTATACAGAAATACTCCTTTTTTTCAGAAATACTCTTTACAACAGAACGTTTTTAGCTTTACAACGTTTTCAAGCATTTCCCGGTAATAGCATAACAAAACAGCACGCATTTCCAGGTAGCAGTATAACAATAATGCTGAGGACTGCAGAACGAATGCAATACAAATTTGTACAAGTACGTACTTAACTTACAGTGACAAATTGGTGGGCTGCGAAAGATTATACGAAACGCCTTAAATTATAATTATTAGTGTTCCGACGATATCAAAACTTGTCGATATTCGATATCGATATCGATATTTTCAGCTCAATATCGATCGATATCGATATCGATATTTATAGCTATGCAAGAAAATCTGAAAATTTAAAAGAGCAAACTGAGCTTATCAGTCCAGCACTGATGCAATCAGCGATTTGATATCAATTAAGTAGGGAATCGCAGAAAAGTTAAGTGGCCCTTCTGAAGCCCTTCAATGAAACGGTTGGCCTCTCAGGCAGATGCCCCACCCTCATTAGGCATAAATGAGCTCAGACAAAATAGCGTATTTTAACTTATTTTAATGATAAATAAGCCAAAAAGCAAATAGTAAAAATCAAACCCCTAAAAGTACCTAAAAAATGCCTAAAACCATCGTTTTGTTTTTTCGCCTGCCCCCACGAGAGCATTTTTTCAATTCATCGGTACTCCAAAACGAATCAACGAATTTCCCTCAAACCTTCACCAACAGATAGAAAAAACTTCAATCTACAACGTCTCCAAACATTAGAGCAATCGGTCCACAAATACAAAAGTTATACTAAAAAGTATGGCCCAAAAATACCGTTTTTTGCATTTTCTTCAATTTTGTCCAAAATCCGACATAAATAAATTTCAAGGTTTCTGATCGCAGCTCGCTGTGTACCGTTGGAAAGAAGAGCCTTTTCTCATTCATAGTATACAATTCCCACCTTTGTATGTTTACTTTTACTACAATTATGAACTAAAGTCCATGTCAAAAAAGAGCGGACTGGCGGTTTTTTGCGAATAACTCCTTATGGGTGCATCGGAGCGCTTTTTGCCTCATAACCAAAGTTGTAGAGTGGCTCGAGGTCGGGCTCTGGGGCGAACTAAACTCGGCGAACCGCAATGGGGATACGCTACTGCGGGAAAAAAAAAAAAATTTGTCCTTGGGGGGGTGGGGAGAAGGGGGGTTGTGATTAAATTATACTCAGCGCGGCGGGGAAACAAAAATCTTATATTTTTTCTGCGGGGGGGTTCCAGAGTTATACACCATCAAAGTTGGCCGAAAATGCTAAAAATGGCCATTTTTGGCGATTTTCAGATTTCTGGGGGGGATTGGAATAACTCTGGACCAACTGAGCCGATCAGGCTGAAATTCACATATATGGTGTAAAATTTAGTTTTACGTCGATTGAGACACATAAGAACCCTGAAAAATTGACCCTGATACCGTAATCCCGATTTTTTCAACTTAGGTCATTTGATTTTTTCTCTGGTTGCATGTAGTAGTTTAAGCCCTCCACTGTGGTTAAAAATGTACTTTACAGTGTTTTGAATCGATTTCAGTCCATTCTGAAGCCATTCGGATACTGTAGTGTGTGGTCCTGGCACAAAAATAACTTTTTGTCAATTTACGTTGTTCCTGCGGCAAAGAAATGAGCTATAGAGTAGGCACTACGGGTTTTCATGGTCAGGGAATCCATTGCTGACATAACTATAATCACTGGGATACGGTATTTTGAGGTCCCAACACGAAAATTGCTATTTTGCGTTTATGCATGCCTGGTGCAAGGAAACGCTCTATAGAGTAGGCAATAAAGGTTTTCAGGGGTGGGGAATCTATTTCTGACAGAACCATCATCGCTGGGTTACTGTATTTTGAGGTCCCGACGAGAAAATGGTTGTATTTTGCTACTTGGGTGTTTCTGTTGCAAGGAAACGATGAATTGACAAGCACTAAAGGTTGTCGGCATCAGCGAATTCATTCAGGGCATAGCGAATGTTACTGGATTACTGTATATTGTGGTCCTGAAACTCATAAGTTTGATTACCTACTTTATTTAACTTTTTCCTGCAACAGGAACACCTAAATTGCAAAAAAAATAACAATTTTCTCATCGGGACCACAAAATACAGTAACCCAGCAATGACGGTTATGTCAGGAATAGATTCCCCACCCCTGAAAACCTATATTGTCTACTCTATAGAGCGTTTCCTTGCACCAGGCATGCATAAACGCAAAATTATCATGTCCTGAACACAGGGTCTCATAACCAAGAAAAACCGACTCTTACTATTTTTCAATGTTTCATATCTTTTGATCCCGGAGTCGAAAAAACGTCTACGACCCTTAGTTTCAAACTACAATCATTCCTTAACAAAACCTAAAAGTCCCAGAGCTCCAGACCTTCCCCAGATCGCGCAACCCTCTTCCCCGCTTCAAAAATCAAAAAGTAAAAAAATTTAGAAAAAAGTGTCCAAAATTTGACCGTTTTTAGTGCTTCTATCGGCCATAACTTTTGATCCCGGGTTAGTACCCAATTCTACCACACGTACTCATAAACTATACACTTTGCTTAACAAAACGCAACAGCTTCGATCCTTGGGAACCTTTGCACATTTAGTGCGTTTTGCTGGCAATTTTCAAAAATTAAAAAAAAACTTTAACTCAAAAACGAAAAACAATATCCAAAAACCGGCTGCACCAATAGAAAATTCATTTTGAAAATAAAATTGAAAATTTTGTTTTTTGGTAGTGTTGTTACAATACCAAAATTTCCGTTTGACTATGACTATGACTACCGCCCGTTTGAGTACAATACCACAGTAGTCAAATTTGACTATATCGTAGTCAAACCATTTGACTACTATGACCACCGGTTTGACTACTTTGACTACTTTTTGAAACAGAGCCAAATAAACATTTTCGGCGGTTTCTAAGCTTCAGTCACCTAAAATGGCTGTGACTGCATCCGTAAATCCTTTTTCTATTGAAATTTTTCGCATCAAGAGAAAGAAAGAGATGCTGAGAAAGATAGCCGCAAAACTATAACAAAACGCCTTTTGCATGTCAAACCATGAGAATTGTTAAGTTCTCTCATCTCATGTTCTTCTTTGATGGGCAAAACATTTTTAGAAATGTATTTTACTGTTCGTACAGTATGTCATATACAGTGGCGTACCAGTACCAGTTTGCAAAGGGGGTGGTGGTGTAAATTTTTAACTTGCCTGGTTGGGCCGCTGCCCAACAAGGGCGAGAAAATTTCGCAAAATTAGCCTTCAAAAACGTGTTTAAAAAGCATTCTGAGCTTAAAATTGACGTTAATTACAGTTTTAGTGGTTTAAAGTGGCCTGGTTGGGCTTCTGGCCGTCCAGGGCGAGAAATTTTTGAAAATTTAGCCTTCGAAAACGCATTTAAAAGGTATTCTGAGCATAAAATCTTGTCCCGTCTTGGCCATCGGAAGTTTACGCTATTCTGTCTCACGGCGGTCCTGGCAGCCAGGAGAGCGGTTGTTTGTGGGTTCGAGACCGGTCGAAGCAACTGGAAATAGTCGATGTAAAGCCCAACCCAGACCGCGGAAAGCCGGTGATGGCCAGCAGGTAAATGGGAATCGAACCGCACCTATTGGCAGCAAAGGGGAGGGCTGTTTGTCGGCAGGGCTACCCCAATTGAAGGGCTCTGAGATACCATCAACTAGAGATGTATTGACTGACATCTGTCATTCCTTCAAAACCTTTTGAAAAGAGGTTGTTTGGTCCTGGTGTTCTAAAGTTCTTTGAAACGTAACAAGTTTGTAAAGTATTTTCTTGCGAACAGCAAAAATCCGGTAAAATGCAGGTGAAAACCCTGCTACCTTTAAAAAAATGTAGTCATAGTCAAACGGTTTGACTACCTGGTCTTCGTTTGACTATGTATTTATGGTAACGAAGGTAGTCAAACTTTGACTTTGACTACCTGTCCGTTTGACTGCGATATCACAAAAGTATTAACTATGACTTTGACTATGACTAGTAGTCATAACAACACTATTTTTTGGCCAGACCCCCTCGAGAGCATTTTTTCAAAAAAGCAGTACACGAAAACAAATCAACCAACAAACTCCGATTTAATAAGAGAAGCGCATTTGCTCCCTCCTTGAATGCTAGGAAAACAATTTTTAGTATGGACCGCGGTAACAATAACTACACCGGGAAAGCGCAAACGCGCTTCCCTTAATATGTATTTTATGCTTTTCATGCAGCAAATCGAGCATAATTGTAAAATATAGATTCTCCACCTATAACACCTGAGTGGGTCTCATAACTGATGCAAAAATATTCCAAATTTACGCATTTCCTGGTTATAAGACCCGGTCTTATAGGTGAAAAATTACTGTAGTTGTCAAAGATTACGCGTTGATGTGGTAGGTGGAGTGGTGGTTGTGGTGGTTGTGCTTGTGGTTGTGTACTCGGGTTCCCCTAAAATAAACAGTATAGTACTAATACACAACCCAACCAATCCCTAACGACCTATGCAGTCGTTTTCGCCAGGCAAAACCGCATTCAGCACCAAAACACTCTCCACAGTCACATCTCTGGTGTTTCTGAGCATGATCGAAAATGTGTCTTTAGAAGTGATTTTGTTTTTATTGATTCTATGAAGCTTTATGGGCTTCAACTTGTATTTCAGTCCAGACCACTGATATGAGCCGCCCCAGCTGTCAAGCAGGTTGTTGAGGGTAGCTTTGTCTACATTATAAGTGCTGTTATCTCCAGCTTTGGTTGATTTGTTCACATTTTCTCCAAAGCCATGGGACCCAGCGTAGTTGGCGCCCACTGAAAGACTACCATATCCAACGCTTCCTCCGGCTGACTCCATGTCATGGACCATTTTGCCATTAGCATTGTTCTCTTCATCGTACTTCTCTACTTGACGCTTGTCTACACGGAATCTTTCCGTGCCAGCCTCTGTGGTGCGATTGAAATTCTTT
The DNA here is from genome assembly GCA_030248155.1 of Sabatieria punctata. NCBI lineage: Eukaryota > Metazoa > Nematoda > Chromadorea > Araeolaimida > Comesomatidae > Sabatieria > Sabatieria punctata. Next base: position 23,187 of record JASANB010004231.1, read on the forward strand.
AGTAGTTTGGTCAGCTTGTTGGGTTTGGTCCAGCTCTTATCCCAAAATGTTGAGCGCCAAATGTCTGAAGATGCTTCTTTAACCACAAACTCGGCATCCTTCAACTTATTCATGATGAACTGGGTCAAATCGATCTGGTCTTTGATGCCAATGTAGTTTCCTGTGCTGATCTGGGTTGCCCGGACATTCTGAGACACTTCCTGACATAGTCTTCTATAGTCACGTGAAGTTAGGTAGTACTGATTAGTAGATTTGAGCTTGTTTCGAAGCTTGGTAAAGAAGTCAGTCTTTGACACTGTACTGAAGGCGATCGCTATCTTTCTGCTCTGCACCTTCTGGGCCAGCATGCTGTAACGAATCTGAAGATAATTCAATGCCCAGGGGCCATACCGCAGCAGCTTGACAAATCTCTCTGCAGTCTGCTTTGAGTCAGCAGTTATGTAAAAGTTGACTACTCTCTGTTGCACTTTGCTGTGTTTAGGTCCCTCAAAGCTTATATTGGTGATGAGAGGTTCACCAGACCATGACAACTGAAGACTGTTTAGATGTAGCGGCCAGAGTTGGTAGCTTTGGATTTTTCTGCTTTGTATTGTGCTTAGGAAGCACTGCAGTCTTTTCTTGTAACAGTTATTCCTCATTGTGACAGGCAGTTTCACTTTGTAATCAACTGGTGTTGAGAGCACTTTCAATTTGTGTGTGTCCACTTTTAACAGTGGAAAATATATGAATGCATCTTTACTGGCGTTCTTGTCATAATCCCACCAGACAGGCAGGCACAAGCCATAGGGGTTGTTGCAGTATCGGATATAGGTCTTCTCCATAATCATAGAATTCTGCTCATTTACTGGAGGAGACTGTTTTGCTGGTTTCTCAGCCTTTGTTAATGACTTTACCCTTTTCTATTCACAATTCCAGACTATGACTAGACTATTAACTAATATGCCCTCCTCCTGCTCTGCCTCCTCTGCCTCTTTCTCCTCTGTGTCCTCATCCTTATTCTCCTCCACCCCCTCCTCCTCCTTGTCCTTGTCCTCCTCCTCTTCATCCTCCTCCTCCTCCTCCTGCTCTGCCTGCCCCTCCTCTTCCCATCCTGCTCCTGCTCCTGCTCCTGCTCCTGCTCCTGCTCCTGCTCCTGCTCCTGCTCCTGCTCCTGCTCCTGCTCCCCATCCTGCTTCTGCTCCTCCTCCTCATCATGCTCCTGCGCTTCCTCCTCATTGTGCTCCTGCTCCTGCTCCTGCTCCTGCTCCTCCTCCTCCTCCACCTCTTCCTCCTCATCTTGTTCCTCCTGCTCCTCCTCCTCATCCTGCTCCAGCTCCTCCATCTCCTCCTCCTCCTCATCCTGCTCCTGCTCCTGCTCCTGCTCCTGCTCCTGCTCCTGCTCCTGCTCCTGCTCCTGCTCCTGCTCCTGCTCCTGCTCCTGCTCCTGCTCCTGCTCCTCCTCCTCATCCTGCTCCTGCTCCTGCTCCTCCTCCTCATCCTGTTCCTGCTCCTCCTCCTGCTCCTGCTCCTCCTCCACCTCCTCCTCCTCCTGCTCCTCCTCCTCATCCTGCTCCTGCTCCTCCTCCTGCTCCTGCTCCTCCTCCTCATCCTGCTTCTGCTCCTGCTCCTCCTCCTCCTCCTCATCCTGCTTCTGCTCCTGCTCCTCCTCCTCATCCTGCTCCTGTTCCTCCTCCTCATCCTGCTCCTGCTCCTCCTCCTGCTCCTCCTCCTCCTCCTGCTCCTCCTCCCCATCCTGCTCCTGCGCTTCCTCCTCATTGTGCTCCTGCTCCTGCTCCTGCTCCTGCTCCTCCTCCTCCTCCACCTCTTCCTCCTCATCTTGTTCCTCCTGCTCCTCCTCCTGCTCCTGCTCCTGCTCCTCCTCCCCTGCTTCCTCCATCCTGTTCCTCCTGCTCCTGCTCCTGATCCTGATCCTGCTCCTGCTCCTCCTCCTCATCCTGCTCCTGTTCCTCCTCCTCATCCTGCTCCTGCTCCTCCTCCTCCTCCTCATCCTGCTCCTGCTCCTGCTCCTCCTCCTCATCCTGCTCCTGCTCCTCCTCCTGCTCCTGCTCCTCCTCCTCCTCCTGCTCCTCCTGCTCCTCCTCCTCATCCTGCTCCTGCTCCTCCTCCTGCTCCTGCTCCTCCTCCTCATCCTGCTTCTGCTCCTGCTCCTCCTCCTCCTCCTCATCCTGCTTCTGCTCCTGCTCCTCCTCCTCATCCTGCTCCTGTTCCTCCTCCTCATCCTGCTCCTGCTCCTCCTCCTGCTCCTCCTCCTCCTCCTGCTCCTCCTCCCCATCCTGCTCCTGCTCCTCCTCCTCATCATGCTCCTGCTCCTCCTCCTCCTCCTCCTGCTCCTCCTCCTCATCCTCCCCATCCTGCTCCTGCTCCACCTCCTCATCATGCTCCTGCTCCTCCTCCTCATTGTGCTCCTGCTCCTCCTCCTCCTCCTGTTCCTCCTCCTCCTCCTCCTCCTGTTCCTCCTACTCCTCCTCCCCATCCTGCTCCTCCTCCACCTCCTCATCATGCTCCTGCTCCTCCTCTTCCTCATTGTGCTCCTCCTCCTCCTCCTCCTCCTCCTCCTCCTCCTCCTCCTCCTCCTCCTCCTCCTCCTCCTCCTCCTCCTCCCGCTCCTGATCCTGCTCCTCCTCCTCATCCTGATCCTGCTCCTGCTCCTCCGCCTCCTTCCCCTCGTCCTCCTCCTGCTCTTCTTCCTGCTCCTCCTCCTGCTCCTGCTCCTGCTCCTCCTCCTCCTCCTCCTCTCCTGCTCCTCCTCCTCCTCCTCCTCCCCATCCTGCTCCTGCTCCTGCTCCTCATCCTCCTCCTCCTCCTCCTGATCCTCCCCCTCCTCCTCCTCCTCATCATGCTCCTTCTCCTGCTCCTCCTCCTCATCATGCTCCTGCTCCTCCTCCTGGTCATTGTCACTGTCTATCAACATTATCAACATCATAGTCTGGAATTGTGAAATAATTAGGCCACTTGATTCATTGCAGCTTTCAATCTAGTAGACTTGCTTTTGCTAGCTGTAAATTGCAACAACAGACACAATTGTACAATCTTCTGCTTCTTGAACTGAGCTAATCTTACCTGGACACTCATGAATTGTCTCTGGCAGAACAAACTTGGTTTTGCTTTTGATCTCAACTTCCCTGACTTGAATAGATGCCACCTTTAGCAGTCTGCTAAGGTGGAGCGAGTCTGTGTTCAGCCGGTAGAGGTTCATTGGTTTCAATGCAAAGGTTTCTCCACTAACTTCTGTCTGTGCTTTTCCTACTTGCAATGCCTTGTTCAACTGGGTCCTGTTAAATTTGGTGTATTTTCTCCGTCCTATGTATTCTTGAAAGGCTTTTGTAGCAGATTCGTTGTGCTCTTTGCTGTACTTTGCTCCAACTGATAAACCCCGAAAGCAGACATCAGCTGAAATCGGTTCACTCCAGAGAAGTCAATAGTGATGTAAAATTATGAAATTTGAATTTCAATTCAATTATAATTAAATTATGGATACAGTTTTTAATTTCAATTAAACTAAATTTAATTAATGGAAATTGTTTTCCATTATTTTGAATTACAATTATAATTTCAATTATATTATGGAACCGCAGAAAATTTCAATTACGCATTTTTTCGATAATTTTTCCATTTTTATATAAATTGTTGTGTTTTTGCTGTTAAACCACAGTGACATACCCAGGACTTCAAAAAATTTCTGTGTAAAATATAACAATAAAAGATTATTGCACTTGTTGTTAGTAACAGAACATGTTTATAGAATGGCGACCAGGACAAAAGAGAAGCTCCAGTGCAAAGCGGTTTGCTGGCAGTGCACTTACGCAAACCATTATCCTCGATTACTAATTGTTATTTTGTCTTTAAATAGGCCTACAGAATGAGCAGCCACTTGCTCTTCCGTTAGCTGATTCCAATTGTATACTACTCTAGTTGCAAAGAAATGCTTCTTTACATTGATACGACTACTCTGCGCTTTCATCATCTGTGAATGTCCACGCGATTTTCGCTGTTTAAGCTCAAAGAAATCCCTAGGGTTCAAATCAATCAATCTATTATTTATCTTGTAGCATCGTTTAAATCTGTTTTTACCCTTCCTTTTTACCCTTCCTTAACGTTTCGAGTTCCAGTATTGTAAATGCGCTCTAAATATGGTGTGTCAAACCAGCTACATCTATAAAATAATCTCCATGTAAAATATCTTTGTACTTTTCAATGGCATCAACATCTTTACAAAAATAACGATTCCAAATAGCTGATCCTGATCCAACTATATGACGAACATAAGTTTTATATGCCCTCATTAAGATATCGCTCTGTTGTGTACAAAACACTCTAAAAATTAAGGCTGACATTTTGGAAAAATGAAAAAGGTTGGAGCCACCTGGTTGGGCTGGTGAAAATTTTTTTGAAATGGTGCCTTTTTAAAACACATAAAATTGCATTCTGGAAGAAAATTTACAGTTAGTTCAGTTCAATACCAGACCAGTACACAAACTATCTAAAGGTTTTCAGCATTTTTGACTGACATCAGTTCCTGAAAAGCGAATGTAAACCCATCATAAATCAAAAATTCCCTGTTTTAAGTTTTACGAACTACGAAATGAAAAACAGAGCGTAAAATATTACAAAACAAAGTGAGGACAGTTTGAAATAGGCGACAACACAAAGCCTAAATAGGTTTTTGTTTGAAGACATTAGCGCCTCTAATACTTATGCATTTCCTTACATTCATCACAGAAAATTATTGAAATATAATTGAAATTCCAGGCGAATTTCAATTAAAGTCCAATTAAATTGTGGCCCAACTTTTCAATTTCATTTAAATTAAATTAATTAAATTGAAATTAAAAACGGGCCAATTATGCGAATTTCAATTACAATTAAATTAATGAAGTCAGGGTCCCTAAACTGTCTTGCGGAGTATGAGGGGTTGTCCATTCTAGCTAGGGCAATACCCCCAAACCCCTGGTACTTGTGGGCCTAACTGGTCAGAGTAAACCACTAAGCAGAGAGTGAGTAGTGTGACGTCAGACACCAGCTGTTGTTTACAAGATCTCATCTGATCTGGCTTCACCAGCACCCATGGATGCGATGTGTTTCTGGGTTGGAAACCTGTCAAAGCGATGGGAAGTAGTCGAAAAAAGTCTAACTCAGGCTGTCCAAAGTCAGAATTGGCAAGTAGATAATTGGGGACCAAAGCCGTTCTGTCATGCACACACATGCAGCAAATGGGGAGGGTTAGTTATTAACAGAGGCTACCAGACATTGTGTCTCATCCTGCTGCCTAGCAGTTGGTTGCTCCTAGTCTGAAAGGACAAAAAAGTTACTACTACAACAACAACAAAACGGCACTGTTCTGTTACATCTGTTAAGTTGGTATCAGTTGTAGGACTAGGAGGAACTAACCTGAAACAGCTGTCCCATGTGATTTGAATTTGTCTTGGGTTTCTGAATTATCAGATAATTTGCTCATGTCTTTCTCATCGGCATAATATTCTCCATTTGATTTGTTACTGAACAGCACGCTGTCACGCAAGAACTTTGTTGTTTTGTCAGGCTTTAGGTATGTTGTATCCCAAAATGTGGACTTCCACCTGTGATCGTTGAAAGTTTTAATCACCTCCTTATCTTGCTTTAGGAGTTCTTCCAATATCTGAGAGTGCATTTTTTCAATAGAATGCATTGAATGCTGTGCTTACCGATGCAATTGAAAGACTAGCTTCACCATCCACATAATTATTCTGTGTTGTTTGAGAAGCTCTCACATTAGTGGTGGCCTCTTTCACAATTTGGTTCACATCATTGCCAGCCATATAGACTTCTTTTGTCTTAGGTAGCTGCATGTTTACTTTAGCCATTGTCTTAGTGTTGATCACGCTGTTCGTTTCGACACTTATGGTTCTCATGCTAGCACTTCCCACTTTGCCTGAGTACTTCAGCTTTAAGTCATTGAAGACCAGGTCCTTAGCATCGTTCTCATTGATGTAAGTAAGGAAAGATTTAGCTGCACTCTTGTTGTGTGCCCAGAGTTCGAACCAGACTCTTTTACTCTGAGCTATTTGGGGCAACACACGTTCCGGCAGCCTCACTTGTGCACTAAATATAGAGCCTTCTTCCATAGCCAGTGTAAGCTGGGGCATTATGTAGGGTCCCACTTGATGAGCTTTAACTTTATAGCCAAGAACTTTCTCAAGATGTTGCTGGACTTTCTTCAAAAAGCATTCATCATAGAATTTGACTTGAAATTGAATTGAGTGGATGTCCACTTCTTTGAGATGAGTGTAAGTGATGGTGTTAGTGAGCACCTCAAGCAAAGGCATCACATAGAATCTGAGCCGGTCTGTCTGCTTCAGGGTCAAGTAGTGTTCGTTGTCTTTGTGGGGGTAAATTTCTCGACTGTTCCCTTCCGCATCTTCATAGACAGCCACTGCATCGTGGGTGGAGACCCCAGTGTGCAGTATATCATACTTCGGTTCAGTGGAGCTGCCTTCTGCAACTGAGACTCAGCATAATTTGGTGTCAAACATGAAGCTATTTTATCAATCTTTACCAAATCAGTACTGTGATCGAAGTGATTGAACTTGAACTGTTTCCACATTTGTTCTAATTACCCTCACTTTTAAAGCACATTTAAGCTAACAATTAGTCATTCCTGAGCCCAGTTCTATGTGTATCCATGTACAACTTGTATTTTCCGGCTGGGGAGGGGTCTAGCTGTCTGGGAGCAGGGGAGCTTTAGCCTATTTAGCTAGAGGGTAGCCGACCAAACCAACCGGATACTTGTATGCATCTGTCTATTTCTCGTCAGCTGAATGAGGAGAGATTGCAGACCTGACAGTCTGTTATTTGCATGTATTGTACATTTGTAATCGTACCTACCTGATACAAAGTAGGTAGAAGCTATTACAAAGATTAGGGTGACTGACAGATGCAACATGTTGCTAGCAAGCAACACCACACAATGCTTTAATGAATGCAACAGTGTCTCATTTAGAAACAGACAACTAGAAATTATGCAAATCTTCTTCAGCTATTGCATTCTGAAACCGTTTAACAGCATTTTAAGCAACCTGTTCGTGACTGCCCTTTTATGAATCACTAGTCTAGCTGGTACAGACTGACAAATAATATCAGTACTTATACAAAGGGCTAGACAATCAGTATCCCAAATGATCTGGGATTGAAGGTCATAAAGACCACAGATTAACACATGTAAGTGAGAAGTACAGACAGAGATAGAGAGATATTGCTCCTAAGGGGCCGCCAATAGATGACGTCGTTCCTGAGTGGGGGTAGGGACTCGGCTGAAACGCGACGATTGATGACGCACCAGGAGGGGGAGAGGATAGCAAAAAACTACATCGTTTTCTTCGGAATTTTAGGGAAGTTTTTTTAACAAACAAATTTTTTTATTCTTACATGATTGCTAGAGAAGTTACTTTTAAATTTTAGGGAACTTTCATTGTGTTATTGGTGATGAATCCCGAAATAGGTAATCCATATTTTCTGATCACTGTATCAACCTGAATGCATGAAATTTTGGCCAATAAAATATCCCGTATTTTAGCAAAAGTTCTTTGAACTTTAGGTTGTTTAGGGTAACAAAAGTCATAGTTGTATCCAAAAGTTGTAACAAAAAGTTGCGACAAAAGGTAAAGTTGCGACAAAAGCTGTGACAAAAAGGCAAAAAGTGGTAACAAAAGGCGGAGCTGTGACAAAAGTTGTAACAAAAAGTCATAGTTGTAACCGATAGTTGTAACAAAAACGTAAAAAGTTGCGATAAAAGACACAGTTGTGACGAAAAGACAAAACAAAAAGTCATAGTTGTATCCAAAAGTGGTAACAAAAGGTAAAGATTGTCAAAAACGAAACAGAGGCGGTCATTAACACATCGCTGTTGAGCTAATAAACACGCGCTAATCCGCCAGACGCTACTGAACGTCCAGGTGCTACTCGAGATGACACTCTATCCAGCGCTGCCTACAATTGTAGCTCGAAGGGTCTGCGCGTCAATCAAACGGCCCCTCCCGCTCGCCATCGTTCACCATCGGTGGCGCGATCCCCAAGAACGCTCGCTAAGTGTGTCTAGATTTTGGCCTCTACGCCGTTGTGGTGACAAAAAGTCAAAGTTGTGGCCCGAGAAGGCCGGCATGAGAAAAAAAAGTGTTAACAGCCATGGCTGAAACGTAGGACTCGACCTACAGGAAATTCGCTTTATGTTTTTACTGTCCAAGTGCGCTCTCTCTTTCTCTCATATTTTTTGTATTGTATGTTTACTGCATTCTTTAAAACACCCGACACCACTTAAAGCAGCCACTGGGTAAAGCAGTCAAAATAAGAACAGTCATATAAAACAGGACAAAGATAAAATTTGGCACAAATTACTAAAAGGCGCTCGTCATGAGTCGAACCCACTTCTCCAATGAAAACGCAGTGTTCGGATGGACCAGTCTGTCCGCTGGTACAGTCTATGCTCACTTAAAGCGTCGACAGCTTTGACTGGCGCTCTGTACATGTTTTTATTTCTTTCTATAATATAGCTACGTACTGTAGACCCCCAGAAGATCAGCGTGACGGCCGTCAGTCTACACGCTCTAGATCGTATTATGCTGGATGTGTACGAGTGGACGGCCTACCGCGCGATTGGCGGTAGTCGCGTCATAGAGGCGCGCGGCGACTCCTGCGTTGAATGAAATCACCAATGGGCACAGCCGACTAGACTCCAGGTTCAAAACATCTAGACTCCAGATTCAAAACTTTTCTCTATTATTAGGGACCGGCACGCGAAAATTCAAAATGCTCCTAGGCGAAATTGGGCTTCAAAATTGAAAAGCGCACACATTATGCAGTCTAACAAAACAAACCGGAACGGAATTGGTTGGATAATAAGCGAGTTATGACCGTTTAACTGCGTCACCCAGCGTGCCACCTTTTCTTCCCAGAAAGTTGACCGCAGCGTGCATACCGATATGACCGATGTACTTTATCAGACTGTCACTCATGAACCCCTGCGCCGATTTTGATGGGACCGGTGTCATTCTAATCGCAATGCGATTTTCTTTTACATTTTTTATACACCAAGACTGTAGGACTGCGTCTACCACCTTTATATACCGAACAAACTCCTTGGTAGCTCGAACTAGAACTGAATAGTAGAGTGTGAACTATTCCTGTGTTTTCCAGGTACATCTGTATACGTAACAGCGGGGCTGGGGTTCTGCTCCCCTCCCACCGACTTGGGCGAACCCCCCCCCCCCCCCGATAGGGGAGCACCCCCCTCCAAAACGATCTTTTCCACTCTCCGTCTCCGATGTTTCTGGCACAATTTTTTTTACAGTTTCAGACAATACACTTACAGTTTCAGACAAGGATGAGCTGCTACATTACATGTAGCAGGTGGTCTGCCCCCACCCGAAATATTCCAGACCCCCCGGATTGGCCCCCCTACTTCCTCCGATTTGTACTTTGGTGAGAAATTCCAGATCAGGCATAGCGCGGGGGGAATCAGGAACCGATCCCAAACAAAAATTAATGTTTTTAATGATTATAATTAATTATAAATTAACATGATTTATCGATAAATATCGATTATCGATTATTTTTAGAAAAATTCCAAAATCGCCCAAAATGGTCGTGTTGTATATCATTTGAAAGCCCTTCGCCTGGCGAGTCTAATGATCACTATATCAACATGGGGCAAGCCACGGGGGCCTGTTTTGCCAAATATATAAGTACCCCTAGAGACCATACATGTAACAGGTCATCCGCCGATGGGGGGAGGGGGGGGGGTGGGGGTCTGAGGCAAAATTTTGGGAGGGGGGTAGGGCACTAAAAAACACTCAAAAATCAAAAAATTCGCAATTTTTGGGCTAAAAATCGCTATTTGGGCTGAAATACAGCTAAAAAGTGCTGTTTTGCAGGCGATTTTGGCAATTTTTGTGTCTGAAAGTGTAAAAAATTGCAAAAATTTGCTCAAAAATTTACTTGTCAGAAAATCGGAGGGGGGGTCGGCGAAATGTCTCGGGGGGGGGGGGGTCCCCATCTGGGGGGTCTGGCCTAAGTCGGGTGGGGGCAGACCCCCAGACCCCCCTGTTGCATGTATGCTAGAGACGCATCAGTATAGGCAGGCTCTGAAGGGCCTGTTTTTGCATACATGGGCCGGGGGTATGGGGATATACCCCCTCGCCCGCCAATACCCCCTCCCCACCCCCCTCCCAGACGGAGAAAATTTTCGCTTATTTAAGGCAAAATAGGCATTTTTTGGCTTTTTTTGGACCCCCATACATGGGCCGGAAAAATCCGGAGGGGGGTAGGGGGGTTGAGACCTCGGGGGGGGGGGTCCCCCGAAAAAAGGCCAAAAAACGCCTATTTTGCCTTAAATAAGCGACATTTTCCTCCCTCCGGGAGGGGGGTGGGTGGCCGAGGGGGTGGTATGGCCGGCCGAGGGGGGTATGGCCGGCCGAGGCGGAGGGGTATACCCCCCTTACCCCCCGGCCCATGTATGCCCCCCCCGAGGTCTCCATATCCCCCTCCGGATTTTTTCCGGCCCATGTATGCCTGTTCTCCAAATATAGAAAGACCCCTAGGGGACGCATCAGCATAGGGCACGTTCCGGAGGGCCTGTTTTAAAAACATAAAAATACCTCTAGGGGACGCATCGGTATTGGGCACGCTCCCGGATGGACTGTTTTCCAAATATAAAAATACCCTAGACACGCATCAGTACAGGGCACGCTACTGAGGGCTTGTTCTCCAAATATCAAAATACCCCTAGGGATATGCATCAGTATAGGGCACGTTCCGGAGTCGTATAGTCATAAGAAAGTTAATTAATTAATATATAGTCCATTTCTGACCTTCCCTGATTCCCCCCCACCCAGCTACACCTAACCCTATCCGACTTTCGTTCGTTACTGGATTACCTTCCGTGCCTGTTTGCGTTGGAATATGCAACTCAAATTTGGGCAAAACATATCTTTAACACTTATGAATAAACGCTGAAAATTTGAAGGAATTCCACTGACATATAAATGAAAACTAATTATATGAAGTTAACTCGAATAAGCGATTACAGGTTTTTTCCGCTTTTGTACCATATTTATTGACTACACACGTTAAGCCTGAGCAAGATTCACCTTATATTGATTAGCAGAGACGCAAAACTACTGAAGGAATGTAAAGAAGCAAAATTAAAACCATTGGCTTTGGGCTGCTCAGGATGCCCAATACGTTCGTATTCGATACCCCCTAATTTTAACGACCTCATCAACTTTAACCCAATTTCCGGGATCTTTGGCGGACCTAGGAGACCAATGCTCAGTCATTTGAGTAAGAGCAACACCCAAACTAAAATTTAAGCGGGCGCACCTTTTTTATTTGTTCTTTGTTTAAGAGCAAACTTTCGTTTTCTGAAAAAATACCAATTCCGCCTATGCTTAACCATGTAAAATTTCAATCTGATTTCCGGGATCTTTGGCTGCATCGATGCCGAAAAAAAATGGCTCAAACGAAAGATGATCAATGCCTCTTTATTACCGTCGGGCGCACCTTTTGAGATCATAAACTTTTTTTTACACTGACGCTGTTTTTCCGCTTATTTTAGCCAAAAACAACCGCAGCTTCGCGTATACCAAGGCGATTTGGGTGAATAGTTATGTTAAAATAATCAAAACAAATAACCATAAAAAAAGAACGCGCTTTTCTAGCCGCATTTTTTAAAAAAAGATGGTTTTGACCCCCGCGACACCAATGTGGTGAAAACGCGCGAAGAAAATTAGGCACGCGGTACGGCGCAAAAATGGCCGCCGTTGCCGGTCCCTACTATTATTATAAAAGTTGAATGTATAAATTTATGTAGACCTATACAGGCTAGAATAATCATTGTGGACAACCTCTCCTTCTATCACCTCATCAGAAGATTAAATCTGGAAGCCTATCTTAAGGCTCGGGATGCCCTACTACCGACCCCCACCCTCCCTATGGCACTTAACCGTCAGCCAGCGTTAGCACCCCAGCAACAGCAGCAGCCAGAGCCAGCACCGCAGGAACCACAGCCGGAACCACTGCAAGCAACAGCAGCAACAGGGTACTGTAATTTAAATAGTGAAGTTTTTTTTTATTTAATATTAATACAACAGAACTAGTCGACTTTAATTTTAATCGGTAAAAATCCTGTCTGAAGTGCAAAAATACCGTTAAAAACCGTATTTTTGCTTTAAAACATGCAAAAAACCCTATTTTTTATTTAAAAAGTGCAAAAAAAGCTAATTTTGCTTTAAAACGTGCAAAAAAACCCATTTTATTCGACATAATACAGTTAAAATGCATTTCTGGAACCTTCTTTAGAGATTTTTAAACCCAAATTAGGGTTTCAGTAACTCAAATTAGGGTTCCGAAACCCTATTTCGGCCCTCCAGAAACCCAAATTAGGGTTCCGGAACCCTATTTCGGCCCTCCAGAAACCCAAATTAGGGTTCCGGAACCCTATTTCGGCCCTACAGAAACCCAAATTAGGGTTCCGGAACCCTATTTCGGCCCTCCAGAAACCCAAATTAGGGTTCTGGAACCCAATTTAGAGTTTCAGTAACCCAAATTAGGGTTTCAGTAACCCAAAATAGGGTTCCGGAACCCTATTTAGGGTTTCAGTAACCGAAATTAGGGTTTCAGTAACCCAAATTAGGGTTCCGGAACCCTATTTAGGGTTTCAGAAACCCAAAATAGGGTTCCGGAACCCTATTTAGGGTTTCAGTAACCGAAATTAGGGTTTCAGTAACCCAAATTAGGGTTCAGGAACCCTATTTAGGGTTTCAGTAACCCAAATTAGGGTTTCAGTAACCCAAATTAGGGTTCCGGAACCCTATTTAGGGTTTCAGTAACCCAAATTAGGGTTTCAGTAACCCAAATTAGGGTTCCGGAACCCTATTTAGGGTTTCAGAAACCCAAATTAGGGTTTCAGTAATCCAAATTAGGGTTCCGGAACCCTATTTAGGGTTTCAGTAACCCAAAAACAGGGTTTCGGAACCCTATCTAGGGTTTCTGAAACCCAAAACAGGGTTCCGGAACCCTATTTAGGGTTTTTGAAACCCAAACTAGGGCTCCGGAACCCAAGTTGGGTTTCTGAAACCCTAATCAGGGCTTCTGGAACCCTGTTTGCAGGTTTACAAACCCAAAATAGGGTTTCAAAAATTCCCCCCCCCCCGAATCCGGCGGGGGGGGGGGGGGGAATTTTCTCCGAAAATCGGGCCTGGGGGGGAAATACCCCCCCATTCCCCCCCAACTACATGTATGATCGTGCGCCTGCCTTTTCTTAGCCCCCAATCATTAGCATATCTCACCCTTCAGTATTTCATAATTACAACCGCCTCTTCAACTGAAATTCTAGCCAATCTTACGCTAATGTATGTGGATTAGAAAATGTCTAAATTGGTGAGTTTTGCCAACTCAATGATAAAGATGAGGAACTGTATTTCCTGCTCTGTACAACAAAAGGCAAGACGTAAATTTGTAACTTTTATCGTCACCATTGCAGAGCAGTAGAGTCTGCTACCAAGTGCCCAAATAGCCATCACCGCCATCTCCGGTCCAAACTTTCTCTGCAGGGCTTTCTCCTGTTGAATCAGGTTGTTCACTCTTACCATCAGGTTTGAGATGTAATTTCCGACGCCCCCATTTGCTACCGACTCAACAATAAACGCACCCCCCTTACCCGTCATAGGTTGAGATACACAGATACGGAGATCACTACTTACGCCGCTTAGTGTTTTGAGTGTAGATCATTTTGGGCCATTTTTTTGTTTAAAAAGGGCCACCGTCCTTGGGCTTGGACGAATATTGTTATGTTTATGGTTAATCGATAGCTGACCGTCATATCTACTGATACGCACTTGGGCAGACATATCTGTTGCCAGACTTGAATGCTACGATTGTTTTAGTATGGAGTAGTCGAAATCGCGCATATTCATTCTTTTTATTTCTTTTAATTTGTTGTTCAAGGATCTCTGAAGGTAAATGCGCCGAAACTACGAACTAAAATTGTTCGATGAATTGACTACAAACTACTAACTGCAAACACAGAGTCCTAAAACTTTGGACTATTACGTAATTACTAACTACAAACTAGATTCTCGTATGGAACTAGACCTACGTAGCTTTGGCACCCTTTGTTTTGTTGCTAAGAAGTTTGCACCAGTGTTGCACGTTCTCCAGAAAGAGAAAGGTGCATATGATACCGTACATATAGCGCTGTTTTTGTAGTACCATCATGGTACTAAACTCTACATGACACTCAGGGTTTTCAAAAATACAAATTGTAGGATTGAATTCAATGATGGTACTTGGGTACAGTAAATCATCAAAGTCGTTCCATTGTCAACTATGTACATAGGTAGGCACATACTGTAATATGACGGAGTCACATTTCTCAACGCAGGGTTGGTAGGGTAGTCAAGAAATATCCAACTGTCTGTACAAAGGAAAAACTGACCGCTTTCTACAAATCTAGATAATTGTCTTGGATTATCTGCGCACTGGAGCCAGCAATATCGCTGTGATCGGGTTCCGATTGACCTCCCAAACACTTGGCGAAGAACTGTTCTGTAAGCGAAGCTGTAGCTAGCTTGTTTTTCGGTTTCAGAAAGAAATGGCCTTCATCTGGGAAGATCACATACGTCACTGGAATATTCTGTTGAGAGACTGCTTTTGCGATTGAATCTAAAACTTCTCCTTAGGTCAGTTTTTCTTGTTTAGCCACTTGCCTGATTCATTTCTTCTCACTTGGACATCATTGGCGCCTTGAATAATCATCAGAGGCTTTGTTATCCTGTCTGCATAGTAAAGAGGAGATCTGCTTCGAAGAAATTCTTGCCCTGTGAAGATAGAAAATATCAACAAACTAGTAAGGTGTGTATGTGCCAAAGCATGCCATAGATGGTGTTTGGATCCCCACCAATTCTCTTCTCCATCGAATTGTACTGCGTTTTCATAATAGGTGGAGTAGTTTTAAGCAAATTCACCAGATTTGAAGGCCCGCACAGATCAACTGCACACGCAAAGACATCAGGTGTGAATGCAAGAGCGGCCAGAGTGGCGTAGCCTCCATAGCTACCTCCGTAGATACCAACTTTGTTCTTCTGTGCTATGCCCCTCTTGATGGCCCACTGTACGGCATCCAGAAAGTCATAGTTCATTTTACGTCCCCACTCGCCATTTCCTGCTGCTAGCCAGTTTTTCCCATAGCCTTTGTAAGCACGGAAATTGCACTACAATAATATACAGTACTGGATGTGATTGCTGTGATCATAGTTTCACCCTCATCACTGCATAACCCCTGTTGGCCAAAAGTTGAACATCACCTTTGAAACCCCACGTGTCACGTCCCCAAGGTCCACCGTGAGGGTACACTACCATAGGTAGTGCTTGGTTGCTGTAGCGTCCAGGTAAGTCGGTAGCAAACTGGAACACCAGACAGTTATATATAAATACAGTTTTGTCACTACTCAATCTGTCTTTACTGTTTCGAAAAGCTGAAACTAAACCAGCGTTGAAAATGTACCTGAGTTGGAATAGTCAGATAACACATCTCAGTGTAGCCATCTCTAGTGCGAATAGGCACAGCCTTCGTTTTGGCATGCTTGTAACGAGCCAGTTTTTGATTAGATGAAAACAACAGATGAGCGAATCGTTTGTCTCGCTCATACAGATAATACTTGACTGGAGATTCGTCCGACACCCATTCAATCAACCACTTGCTCAGATCTGGAAACAATCTTAGAAATGCCTACAATTTGTCTTGATTGTTTGTCAACTATTCACGCAGATGGTCAGGTAGTGATTGAGTTTAAATGAAGTGTTAGAAAGATAGTGACTGGGTTGGTGTTTTTGAGTTAGTTGGTCAGCTGGCTGGTTAGTCAGTCAGTCGGTAAGTTACTTGGTCAGACAGTCGGTCAGTTAGTAGGTTGTTCAGACTGTTGCACGCACAGTTGGGCAGTGGCATGGTCGGTCGGTCGGTCGGTCGGTCGGTCGGTCAGTTGGTCGGTCGGTCGGTCGGTCGGTCGGTCGGTCGGTCGGTCGGTCGGTCGGTCGGTCGGTCGGTCGGTCGGTCGGTCGGTCGGTCGGTCGGTCGGTCGGTCGGTCGGTCGGTCGGTCGGTCGGTCGGTCGGTCGGTCGGTCGGTCGGTCGGTCGGTCGGTCGGTCGGTCGGTCGGTCGGTCGGTCGGTCGGTCGGTCGGTCGGTCGGTCGGTCGGTCGGTCGGTCGGTCGGTCGGTCGGTCGGTCGGTCGGTCGGTCCGTCGGTCGGTCGGTCGCTCGGTCGGTCGGTCGCACGGTCGGTCGGTCGGTCGGTCGGTCGGTCGGTCGGTCGGTCGGTCGGTCGGTCGGTCGGTCGGTCGGTCGGTCGGTCGGTCGGTCGGTCGGTCGGTCGGTCGGTCGGTCGGTGGGTCGGTCGGTCGGTCGGTCGGTCGGTCGGTCGGTCGGTCGGTCGGTCGGTCGGTCGGTCGGTCGGTCGGTCGGTCAGTCAGTCCATTGCTTGGTTGGTCACTTGGTTGCTTAATCAGAAAGTTAGTTCTAGTTGGCATGTTGGTTGGTCAGTCAGTCAATGGGTTAGTTGGTCAGTTGTCCGATTATTTGGTTGATTATTAGTTCAATTTAGTGGCTCAAATATATAAACACAAACCAGTTGTGGTTCCAGCAATTACAGGTCTTCCTCTTGGTTCCAGCCCCTTGAAGTAGATGAAATCAGCCTGCACAGATGGGTCGATCACTTCATAGTTTGGATAGTCATAGTCCACATAAGCAGCCAAAGGTTTGAACAGTGTAGGGTGCATCAAGATTTCTGACCTCATTTGTGCTGCATTCAGAAACTGTTGCTGGATGTCAGCTTGTGTTGGCAGAAAAACAGGCTGCATTAAGGTTGGATTGTTGAAATCAGTAACAAACAGTGCATCTGCAGACAAAGCTCAAAGTTTTCCAATTAAAAAAGCAAAGCTCACTTAGGTCACGTTTCTCACTGCTGATCCAATACACCTTGCTGTTGGTGATATCAAAGCCCACAGGTTTTGTTGACATTTCGTCAATCATGCAAACTTTTCGGTAGAACTGCCATTGAACACCAATTCCACCTGGTAGCAATTGCAATGATCGATAATAATTGGTGTCCCCTTGCTCGTTCTGCTTAGATGCTAACCGCAGTTGAAGATCAGTGTCAAAGAAAAATTCACCAAAACCATCATTCTTTAAAATTGGCTCTTTTGTAATGGTTTTCATGTTGACCTTGTAAACATCGAAGAACCTAAACTTAACGATTGAAACTCTTATTAAGTGTAAGTCGGTAATGTTGCATTGTTGTATGGATGCGCGAAAAAACGAACGAACGAACGAACGAACGAACGAACGAACGAACGAACGAACGAACGAACGAACGAACGAACGAACGAACGAACGAACGAACGAACGAACGAACGAACAAACGAACGAACGAACAAATTTGTCAGTCAGTTATATGTTAGTATGTCATGAATGGTTTCCTTTTTAATTGATTGATTGAATTGGAGCTGTTACATACCTAGGGGTCGTGTCAAAATTCGGGGCGAAACTCGTTCATTTCTCTCCTAATTCTCGCTGTATTCTCGCCATCTTCTCTCCAAATTCTGGCGTGTTTCTCGCTATTTTATCGTATGCTTGGATGGCCAGAACAGCTGGTAGCGAGTTTTTGATTGACGGCTTGGGGTTACTAGCGGCGCTAATCCGACAGCTTATTAGGCAACTAGTTGAGCCGCCGAACAGACGCTCCACGCTCGAGATATGGCCTTCTAAAAATCGGCCCGCTTAACTATGGGACCAAAATTTCGATATCGAATTTCTGACTTGCTGATCGGAATTCAGACCTAACAAACGGGGTTTTTGCGTAACTTTTTGAGTAGTTTAAGAATCTTTTACTAAATTTCATTTTTGGAAAAAAAAACTTTTTTTCGCCCCCCTATCGGGGGCATAACTCGTCTGGAACCCCCCTAGACCGTTCTTTTTATTTCAGATTATTGTAGCGCTATATCTTAGCTACACGCCGGTGTAAAACATTA
This sequence comes from Sabatieria punctata, assembly GCA_030248155.1. Classification (NCBI taxonomy): domain Eukaryota; kingdom Metazoa; phylum Nematoda; class Chromadorea; order Araeolaimida; family Comesomatidae; genus Sabatieria; species Sabatieria punctata. The sequence continues at coordinate 41,239 of JASANB010004231.1, forward strand.
CCGGCTACCGGACGGCAAACACTGAAATATTTGCGTTCAAAAATTAAAAATGCCACATTTTGCATGTTTCACTGTGCCCAAAAATTTTCAACTCCATGTTCCAGCTTACCAATTGGAGTTGAATGCTAAAAATTGATGTCTAAGCTGTACTTTTTGAGTAGTTTAAGAAACTTTCATTGAATTTCATTTTTGAAAAAAAAATGTTTTTTCGCCCCCCCCCTATCGGGGGCATAACTCGTCTGGAACCCCCCCTAGACCGTTCTTTTTATTTCAGATTATTGTAGCGCTATATCTTCGCTACACGCCGGTGTAAAACAATATGGGCTGCCGGACGGCAAACACTGAAATATTTGCGTTCAAAGATTAAAAATGCCACATTCACACAAATTTTTGGCACAGTGAAACATGCAAAATGTGGCATTTTTTCAATCGAATCTGGAAATTCTTTGCGGTGGTTACATAACCTATCAAGACGTATTAGTCCTCCAACTTTGAGCCCTCCACGCCAAAGTTTCATTTTTGGGTCTGAATACTGAAACTCGAACACAGTATAGACGAGTTCTCAAACCCCTGAAAAGGAATCCCAGATTTGATGCTTCAATTCGAATATACAGTAATCGGGCTGCTTAACCATCAGATCAAAATTTCGAATTTGATGTTCTGGCTTAGTAATCAGATTTTGACTTAAAAATCGGGGGTTTAAGAGTACTTTTTGACTACTTTAAGAACCAACGGTCGAATTGCGTTTTTGAAGAAAAAAAATTTCGACCCCCTTTAGGGGTGGTGTCAAGATAGAGTGCGAAACTCGCTATTTTTTCGCCAAAATCTCGCTAAATTCTCGCCATTTTCTAGTGTTTCCGAGTAAATTTATTTTGAAATTAAATAACTATTAAGATGCATTTTGCGAGAAAGTCAGCTTTGAGGGGGCAAGCAGGGTCATCTCACGGATCCCGCTGATATTTATATCTCTTAAAATAGAGCACAGTCGAAGACCAACGGTGCATACCCGGCCACCAGCAACCCCCTGGAACCGGAGCTACACCCCCTCAAAGTTGGGTCATCAGCAATTTTCGGGCTCATTTTAATAGCTCTGACACCCTCCATTCAAACGATCACCCTTCATTCGTTTCTTAAGCTAGGATCCCGACTCGCATATGGTTTTGTAGCTGGTCCAATGGCCTTTCATTTTCTGGTACTCCCGTTTCCAGATCGTAGCTGGTTACCGAGATATTCGCCGAAAACTGCGAAATTGCCGCAAAATGCCACTCCGTTTTTTTTCGAAAAATCTTTATAACTTTTTGTGCAAAGGCCCTGCCAAGCTAATGTTTTAACAAAAGTTAGGCATGGGTTGGCCAAACAAAATGAGCGCACTAAAGTGTGCTGTTTAGGGGGGGAGTCGGGGGGGGTGTTTGGCCTCTTAAAGGTGTTCGAAAAAAATTTTTTTCTGCAAAGCTTAGTGGTTAGCATACTGTTATATGCAGTTTTGTGTGCTGAGTTCGAAAATGCATTCAGTTTAGCTAGACTCGCTCTGGATCGGGAGAAATTGGCGTCCAAAGTTGAGACCAACCCTATTTCTTGAGTGCCACTACTCGC